>JASSUY010028973.1:0-27306 GCA_032466535.1 Forpus xanthops
GCTCGGACCGCTCCAGCGCCGCGGCGGCTGCGCAGCCCGCCAGGCCACAGCCCAGCGCGGGGCGGGCACCGCCCCGATGGACCCGGGTTCGATCCCCGGCACGGGAAGGTCGCGGCTGTCACCACCGCAATGGGCGCCGGTGGGGTCTGAGCTTCCCCATTAAGGGGTGCAGCAGACGGGGGGGTTCTTTAAACCGGAGAGAGGAAAGTGCGAGGGTCAGCGGTGCCAAAAGCAAGAGGCGGAGCAGTGAATGGGGTAATCGGTGTAAGAGGCGTCTCTGGGTGTGTGTAAAGCCTGCAGTAATCCAGGCTGTTGGGTGATGCCTCTCCATCCCATCGGGTGCATCGCTTGCACAGGGGTTCTCCTGGCAGCACCCCGGGGGATAGCGCACTGCAGTGGGGATAAACCATCTCCGTGGGACCCCAAGCCATGGCTTTGCCGGCTGCCACCACCTGGAGCCAACCCGGATGGGGTCACTCGCACTGGAGCCCTTCGGCACAGCGATGCTCCGGGTGGGAAACGCGTGCGCTGCTCGGCTACCGAAAGCGTTAAAGGTGTGGGGAGTGCAAAGCGGAGGAGCCTGCAGTGGGGCGGTCCCTCCCCTCTGCCTTCCGCAGGACCGCATTCCCATCACTCACAATGGGTTACCCTGCACGGGTGAAGGCCTGGGCCCCGGATTCCAGAGACGTGGCTGCAGCATGGCTGTGCAGGACATGAGTTCCCGTTTCCATCATCCTCATGGCATCTTCTATGGAAGCTTTAGGCATGGTAGAGTCCCCAATGGCAGCAGCTCAGCCCAAGCGCCATGTGCACCTCCAGGGCTGCCTCTGCTGCTAATGGCACCCATACCAGCAGAAAGCTGTTTTTTCAGCCCCAAACCCAATGTTGTGAAGGGAAAAGCAGCTCAGAGATGAGAAACGAAGCGTCGTGACCCCTGCAAGGGGGGACGTGGGGGTTTCCTGTGGTCTATGGGGAAGGAGGCGATGCCATTTCTTACAACACAAAAATGAGGCATCCCGTTTTCCCAGATCCCGCAGGAGCCCGGTGCCTGGCATGTCCCCATCCACCAGGACAGGCAGCGGTCTCCATGGTGACAATACCAACGCTGTTGACCCCATTTCCCTTTCAGAGCAGTGGCTCCAGGCCCGGTTGCCACCGACACTATGGAAGGAGCTCCACCTCTCAGTCCGGAGCTGGGACTTTGGCCCCGTTGCTCGGGGATGCGTTGTGATCCCTCTGCCCTCGGCACTTGGACCTTGTGCTGCCTCTTTGCAAGGCTGCAAACAGCCACTGGAGAAGGAGGCTCTGTCCGAGCCCCCAGAGCCCACACGGACCCCGCACGCTGCAGGTAAGGTGCTGGCAACCTGGGTTTGGTTATGGACCAGTGAGCAGGGGAACACCTCAGCTGGTGCTGCAGGGCCTGTCCCCACGGCTGCAGGTAGAGGAGGCAGCCCCGGGTGCTGCTGGCCATGGCTTCTGGAACCACAGCAGATGGGAAGCCATACGGCATTCCTGCTGCCTTTGGTGCTGTTACATCCCAATGACTCATCCCTTCATCCCAGCAAATGCCAGTCCCGCTGCAGGCTGCCTTCCACAGCAGAGATGCTGTGCTTCACCTTGTCCAAATACAATGACAGGTTGGAATTTGCTCATGCTGCACCCCCCCATAGCCAGGGATGTGATCCACACCGTTGTACCCCATCCCTCCCTGAAATGGGTCCTCGACCCTGATGAGACACAGGGCTGTTTCCAGGCTGCAAAGTGGGAAGCTCCATTGAGAGGGAGCAGTCCGGGGGTGCAGACCCTCTTTGCACCCACATTTACAGAGAGCTGGAGCTGGGAAGGGTTTGAGGTGGCGGCACAGGCACAGCACATGAAGGCATCGCTACGAGGAGCTGTTCTTGGACTTAATGCACCTGGCATTGCTCCCTGGAAAACACCCGCTGGTTTCCATGTCTCCTATCTGTGCCAACCTCTTGTATCCAGCCCATGCTGGGGCCGAGGTGAACTAGCAGCAGGCTGGGTCACTGGGAACAGAGAGCTCACAGCATCCCATTGGAGATGGTCTGAGTGCTTGGATGCCCAGGAGCAGCTCAGCCTCATCCCTACAGGAACTGCTGCCTTCCTCCGGGCATCTCCAGCCCCAACAGTGCCCTTCCACCATTCCCATTCCCACAGGGAGCCGGAGCCATGCGCGTGGCCATCATTGGGGCAGGGGTGATGGGGCTGTCCACAGCACTGTGCATCCACGAGCAGTTCCACGGCCTCCTGCCCTCCCTGCAGCTGGAGGTCTATGCCGACCGCTATACACCCCACACCACCAGCGATGGGGCAGCCGGCCTGTGGCAGCCCTACCCGAGCGACCACGGCAACCTGCAGGAGATGTAAGTGAGGAGGAGGAGGAGGCTGATGCCATGTCCCATCAGTGCACGAGGGGCTGAGCTGCCCGGGCACAGCTCCATGGTGCGGCAGAGCCCCCACTCTGCTGTTTCCATTGCAGGCTCTGGAATAAAGAGACATTCGATCACCTCCTGGGGCTCCTGGGCTCCCCCACAGCAAAGGAAATGGGACTGTTCCTGATTTCTGGCTATAACCTGTTTAGGCAGCCGGTGCAGGTAAGGAACAAGTCACAGCCAGGGCTGGGAATGGCTCCAGGGATGCACAGGGCTGTGCTTCTTCCTGGAGGATGCTCTGAATGCTTCCAAATCACAGAACCCAACCTGCTTTGGGTTCAAGGGACCTTACAGCCCCTTAGCTCTGCCCCCTTCCATAGAGCAGGGTGCTCCAAGCCCTGTGTCCAACCTGGCCTTGAGCACTGCAGACACGGGGCAGCCACAGCTCCTCTGGGCACCCTGTGCCAGCGCTCAGCACCCTCACAGGGAAGAGCTTCTGCCTAAGAGCTCATCTCCATCTCCCTCTGGCAGTTAAAGCCATTAAATCATACCCACTTTGTGACAGGCCGCTCAGGACACACTGCTTTCTGTGCCCCACTGCAGTGCTGGTGTGAAGTAAGGGCTGAGCCCCTGATGGTGGGAGCCATCCGTGATGGCTGTGCTGCATCACCACTGAATCCCAGTGATTGACGTTCATTAACAACCCTTTTCCCTACCGCAGGACCCGTCTTGGAAGAACATTGTGCTGGGATTCAGGCACCTGACACCCAAAGAGCTTGAACTCTTCCCTGGTTACAGGTATTTGGTGTGTGCTTCTGATAGGCACTGATGTGCTTTCCCCAGGACAGGAACGGCTGGACAGCCCCGGACCCTCCCTGTCACTGGGGTGAGGATGGGAAAGAGCAGGCACAGGAGAGGCCTTTCTTCATTATAGTCTCCCTTGGAATAAGTAGGGAACACTCAAACCAGCCTACAAAGCACAGCCCAGCGTGGAAACCATTCCAGCCCCTCTCTTCCCTCACCAGATACAGCCAAAGTGGGGGAAGAAACCCAGCAGAAGGTGTTGGATGCTGTAATCAGAAGGGGAAAGCCCTTGTGCAAAGGGGAGCAGTGGTCCCAGAGCTGCAGTGGGTGTTGGGAGCACTGGGAGGAGGATGCTCATGTAAAGATGCTGTGGGTCCTTATGGCTTCCTCTGTTTCAGCTATGGCTGGTTCAACACGGCGCTGGTGCTGGAGTGCAGGAGGTACCTGCCATGGCTCACCAACAGGTCAGTGCCAAAGCAGCATGGGGCCAGGGCAGAGGAGAGGCACACTGGGAAGCAGGGAAAAGGGGCTGGAATTCCTGCTCATCACCTCTTCAGTTTAATAGAGCCCTGGGGCATTGCGTGACAAACGTGAAGGTTATCACAGAACCCCAACCTGCTTTGGGTTGAAGGGACCTTGAAGCTCCTCCAGTTCCAACCCCTGCCATGGGCAGGGACACCTTCCATAGAGCAGGGTGCTCCAAGCCCCTGTGTCCAACCTGGCCTTGAGCACTGCAGGGATGGGGCAGCCCCAGCTCCTCTGGGCAGCAGTTATGGGATGCTTAGGGCTGCATCTGAGTGCTTTTAGCTATGGAATATCTGGGGCTTGGGTTTGTTCTTCAGTAACACAGAGCAGTGTCTGAGCTGCAGCGGAAGGCCTGAGCACCATCTGATGTGGGACTCAGCAGGACTGACCACAGTCAGTAGCTCAGGGTCATTAGGGAGATGAACTAATGGCTGGAGATCATTGGGAACCACCAAAAGGACCACAGATGTTTATTGCGAGGAGCAACAAACCCTACCTGGGTATCAGCCACAGGCACTGATTCGAATGGAACACTGGCTCTCAATGATCTTGCTCTTCCCAGGTTAACACAGAGGGGAGTGAAGTTCTTCCATAAGAAGGTGGAATCTTTCCAGGAGGTGAGTGGTGATGGAGAGGGCAACAAATGACACCAGGGAAGATAAAGGCTCTTGTGCACCTTGGCTGAGAGAGGATGGGGCAGCACAAGCATTGACACTATGGTGTCCCCTTCTGCTTGCACACATGGGGTCCCAGCAGAAGCCATGCCACACCACAGCAGCCTCGTGCCCCCGGGTTCCATCCCTGAGTGCCTCTGTCTCTTGGCAGATGTTTGCCCAAGGTGTGGATGTTGTCATCAACTGCACCGGGGTGCGTGCAGGGGAGCTGCAGCCTGACCCAGAGCTGCAGCCCGGCCGGGGACAGGTCATAAAGGTGAGCGCTGGGCCCGTGTCCCCTCTGTCTTCTGTGTGGACCTGGGGCACGTGGGGCTGGAGCCACACTGGGATCAGGTCCCGAATCCCACAAACCCTCGTGTGTGTGGAGGCCAGAGCAGGAAACATGGGTCCTGTTCCTGGTTCAGGTCTGGAGGTGCCCTCAGCCCCGGGGGGAGGCCAGAGGTGTAATGCTAATGATAAAAACACATTAAGTCCTTGGCAGAAGGGATGATTGTTTGGGGAAGCAGATCCAGGTAGGAAGATCCCCCCTCCGGTGGGGAAGCCGGCACCGCAGTGTGCATGGAGCTGGAGCAGAAGGGATGTCACCACGTGCATCCTTGGTCACTGAGCTACCTCCTGAGCCAGGAACCCTCTTCTCCAGCCCTTCCTGACCCTCTCCCCTTCACCTCCCAGGTCCTGGCTCCATGGGTGAAGCACTTCATCATCACTCACGACATGGAATCTGGGATCTACAACTCACCATATATCATCCCAGGGTAGGTAATGGGAAAGGAGCCATTCTGCAAATAGGAGCCGCTCACAGCCCCCAAGCAAAGCATTCCAAACAATTCCCTATCATAGTCCTAACCACATACAGATTCCTCTCCCTGTGCTGACTGCAGCTTGAGCTGCCATCACTGGGCATTGGGCTGGATCCCAAAGGAAGCAGCTGAATCCAGGACGCAGGGGCTCTGCTCCTTCACAGCCACATTCATCCCTTTTGTGCTTCCCAAGGCTCAAGCAAGGCTTTAGAAGGGTCCAACCACCCCCAGCCTTAACCCACCTCTTGTCCTCAGTCAATCCACAGGAGTTTGGAGCAGCAGCAGCAGCAATCCATCCGTGTTCCCATCGGAGCCATCCCGTTCCTCCCAGCTCTCCCCCAGCCGGGCAGGGGTAGACCTGTTTGATAGAAGATGAAGTTAGCTCTTGAGGCTGCCCGAGCCAGGGTGTTTCAGTGCTGACAGCATCTAATAACTGACTTGCTCACCAGCAGACACCCAGACACCGCTCTGCCCGGTGTTCCTGCAGGGTATGCAGGATCCACAATCACAGAGCCCTTGATGGAACACTCACCACCTCCTCTGCCTTTCCATGCAGGAGCGAGTTCACAGTCCTGGGAGGGATCTACCAGCATGGCAACTGGAACGAAGCAAACAGTGCCCAGGATCACAGAACCATCTGGGAGAGCTGCTGCCGGCTGCTCCCTGCCCTGCAGGTGGGTGAATCCATCCCACATCCCTGCCGGATCCACAGGCAGGACCTGTAGGAAGAAGGAATGAGGGGTAAAGAGCCGTTGTGCCATGGATTAGCCGGGAAGGCAGCGCAAAGCTTTGGCCAAGCTGCTGTCTGAAATGGCTCTGCTCAGTCCCCCCTTGCAGCAGAGAATCATGGAATCCCAGCCTGGTTTATGTTGGAAGGGACCTTGAAGCTCCTCCAGCTCCAAACAGGCAGGGACACCTTCCACTGGAGCAGAGTGCTCCGAGCCCATCCAACCTGGCCTGGAGCTCTCCATCCATCACCTCCAGAGCTGGTCCAGCAGGAGGGATATGGGATCCCATCCCCATTCATTGCAAGGCCCCTCCTCTCACGGATCCCTCAGTGCTGGGACGTGTGGCTCTGTGATTCAGGGGAATCCTCACAGTTGCTGCTGTGCTTTTGCCTGCAGAAAGCAAAGATCGTGGGGGAATGGAGCGGGCTGAGACCAGCGCGGCCCCGCGTGCGCCTGGAGCGGGAGAGCATCCACCATGGGCAGTTCGAGGTACAGGTACCTCGCATGCCAATGCCATTAACCACTGCACTGAGCGTGCATCAGGCACCGTGAGAGTGACAGCGCAGCACCAACACCCAGCTAACACTGCAGGGCTTCAGCCCCACATTCCTGCCATTCCCCTCTAATAATGGGTGAACCTTTGGGGCAGTTTCAGAGACAAGTGTCATAGAATCCCAGCCTGGTGTGTGTTGGAAGGGACCTTAAAGCTCATCCAGTTCCAACCCCTCCCATGGACAGGGACACCTTGCACTAAGGCAGGTTGCTCCAACCCTGGCTAACCTAGTGCATCCAGTGCTTCCCTGCCTCTCCGGCAGCTTTTGGAGGGAAGGATGGAGAAGAGGGCCACTGAGCACTCACTGGGAGGGTGAAGGATCAATGGAAAGACCGCTTTCCCAGCACTGATCCCTTCTCTTCTCCCCCAGGTGATACACAACTATGGCCACGGTGGGTTCGGGATCACCATCCACTGGGGCTGTGCCATGGCAGCAGCCAGGCTCTTTGGGAGCATCCTCCAGGAGAAGAAGCTGGCCAGCCCAGCACAGCCCCGCTTGTGAGTTACATAGGATGCTGGTGACACGAGCAGCTTAGGAATCACAGCAGAAAGATGGGAATAACACAGTGGAATTGCCCCTGCCAGCTCCAGATCAGGCTCATCGAATCTCCTTCTTGGGAGCTCTCAGTTCTGTTGCTGTCATTTGCCACACGGCCGAGCTCCCTCCACCCCAGCCGAGCACAACCTACCTAGAGGCAATGCTTTAAAACAGAGCCTAATTGTCCACAGCATCCTTGTGTCCTGGGATCAGCCTGCAAAGGGCAATCAGGGCTTGGCTGAAGTCCTGACCACCCTGCGGTTCATCTGCACGATGGGACAGGGTCTGAGACTGAGCCAATGCCACCTGAGGTCTGTGGTGCCCGCTCCAACCCCTAGCATGGAATTCGATTTGCAAGCTTCCCCCAGCAGGCAGAAGCTCCTTAGGAGGAAGAAGCTCTGCAGCTCCCAGGGAAGTACCAATAGCTCTTAAAGCATGTGCTGCACTTACAATGGCTTTTCTAACGCTCGAGCCAGGACTAAGAGCCCACAGCACCTGGTTAGTGTTGCTGGCAACAGGCAGCAGCACTTCCCTAAAATGGGCTTCCCAAGTGATGTTCTTAGCAACAAAAGCAACACGTCCCAGCCCTGCGCACTTGCCAGGCTCTATCTATAGCAGGAGCATACCCAAAATAGCTGTTCTCAGCTTTAAACTCCCATGGGCTCTTCAGCTTCTTGCTTCCTCCCACCGTGAGACATGGGGCAGCGCTGGAGCTGCCAGCGTGCTTCCCAAGGGATGGGGAGTGTGCTCCCGGAGGGTCGGACCCTAGGACACAACAGAAATGATTCCTGCGTGATGCCCTGTGCAGTTTGATGGTGCTTGTTTTCTGGAAGGCCACAGTTCCATAGGTGCGAACAATAAAGGTAATGTTCAAACCCCTCGTGTGTGAAGCTTTCTCTTCATAATGATGCCATGGATAGGGCTGGAAATGCTAATGCCACGGAAACAGCCCTGGAGGTCTTCATTCCGTGTCTCCATACACATTTTTCCTATTTCCTCCTGCAGGAGGGAGAGGCATTGCTTTAGGTTCCAAACAGACAAAAGGACCTGGAATACCACTGTGGAACATGAGGTGGTGGTGGTTAATGGCATCCAGCCTATGAAGAGCTCACAGTCCTGGACAGAAACGTGTGGGACTTCCTGGTGTAGCTCACCAGATCGCTGTTCCGAGGACAGAGCAATGGGAAAGCTCTTACACTGTTGGCAGACACAGGTGGGACGTGGTGGGACAGAAGAGCCATGAGATGGAGGTTCAGCTCCGTGGCACAGGAGAGGGGAAGGAGGCAATGGGGTGCAGGGCTCCTTGACAGCACAAACCACCTCCAGCATCAGCAGACATCATGGACCCACAGCTCCCAACAGCGCTCGCCCGGGATGCAGAACAAAGCTGGGAACACATCAAGTATCTCGAAGTCACCCTCGGTGAGCAAACAGAGCTCTGGCACTTGGGAGAACAGAGCGAGCTTTAGGAATACCCGAGGAGGCTTCCCAGAAAACGCCAAGGAACAAACGTGCTCCTCAGTTATCCCTCCGGGATAAAACCCTTCCGCACTCACCCACTCTTTCCATTCCCAGGAATAGGAGGCTTCATCCCAGAGGCTGCACAAGGGAGATGAATGCACACGGCGATGAGCAGACGCTGTGTTAGTGCAGCTCCATAGTCACAGAGTCAGCAGCAACCTCGTGTTTGTAGGTTACAAGACATCAGTGTAAGAGCATTACTTAAAGGGCAGAGGGACACCGCGAGGGGCATGTGCTTGGGTGGGATTTACAGGGACAAGAGAGGTGAAAGAGCAGCCTACATTAAAAGGTAATAACCAGAAGGAAGCCTCCCTGCCCTCAGGTCCTCTTCCCAACACTCCTTTGTGATCACAGGCTGCAGCGTGAAAGGCATCGCTGGAACTTACCCACAGGCAGGAAGCCAAAGGGGCTGGTTCTTATTGTCCAAATGGAACGAAAAGCAGAAAGCAACTGAAGAGCCGTAGGTGAGTATTTAGGTGTAGTTATCCCAGAGCTTACTTGTGATTCCTAGGACTTTATGTCCAAACACACAGAGAATGGGTTGGAGCTGCGGCGCGCTAAGCCCTCAGCTCAAGGTGCATCTCAACATCAAGATGAGGAAGTGGTGAAGTTCCTGACCCTACACGGACCAACCCAAAGCCTCTTTACTGAAAAAGCTCTTTATTTAACACAAAATAGCCAGTGCGGAATTCAACGCTCCATGGTCGCGTAACCTGCGAGCAAGAGGAGAGTTTGACAACGAGCTTCAGACACACAAAGTTCTTCAACATTAAAATGCATCCAGCTTCGAAGCTGTACATTCAGACAAACGTTCAGTGCTCTTGAGGAATAACAAAGCCTCCCATGGAAGCACGCTTGGAGGTTCTGGTCCCCACGCCGGCTTTGGAGGTGACTATGTCAGACCCGGGGTGAATCACTGCCCCTCTCTTGCTGTTTGCTCTCGGTTGGAATTCATAAGGATCTCCTTCTTCACTGTTTTAAATGAACAAGCTAGAGTAAGACGTCAGTGAAAAACACTCAATGGTGTGTAAAACGATCTTTGGAAGCTTCTTATGTACATCAATGGTGTTGCCATATTAACAACATATGACCCGTGCCTCAACCCAAATGCTCGCCCCTTTGCCAGTGGACAACCCCAAACATCCTCTCGCTGTCAGTAACACGCAGGGAACTGCAGAACCCACAGCTCAGAGCTGTTTGTTGAGCTGTGGCTCCTGAACACCCTCCTCAGCTCATCCAGAGCATCCATGGGAGATGGTCGCAGGCTCTGCATCCTTCTTTAGGCATCGCTGTCTCCCAACCAAAGACCCAGCGTATGAAGATGTCGCCGCAGGACCAATCGTGGCACTTATTCAATGTAGAATTCATACAAAGTGAAAAGCAAAAAACGCCTTCAATTATTTTTCCTGCTGTGAATGTCACGGGTTAAAACCGAACCACTCAGCAGCATCCAAAGGCTTCTCTTTACCTACAAATCTTTACCTGGCAATGTTTAATCTGAAGCATATACATGTGCAAACGTACGAGCTATACCTGCTTCACCTAAACCTCTCTGAGCTCACACTCTGAAGGCCATTGCAATGCAGTCCTTTAAACTGCTGGATATTGCCTCCAAAACCCAAAGTGATGTGCAAAGAGTGGAAAGCAGAGTGTCAATTAAAGGCGCTTGATAAGAGCCGCTGGGCTGAGCACGCAGAGACAGCAGGGACAGAGACAACCAGCACAGAGAAGAGCCCCGGGAGCAGACCGTGTGCTGAGGCTCCTCAGTTTCACTGAGGAATGTCCACTTCTCATTTGCCTTCAGTGCTGTCACACAGAGCACAACACATCCCGGAGGACTCTACTGCAGTGCCATAAAGCCCCAAGTGAAAGCTGAACCCCAACTGTGTCCCTTTGTATTGCACCAAACGTGGACACAGTGACCCATTCCTGCCCCCCACAAAAGGGGCCTGGTCCCCACAATATTCCACTGGGCAAAAGCCTGGGGCACACTGTGTTTACATGAGACACCAGAGCACTATACAAGTGTATTGCTTCCCAAAGCCTAGTGATTCACATTGAGTCCATCTCACTCACATTTGGTTGGGTATTCCGGAGTCCTGGAACTGAACTGTGACAGGGAGGTAACAGGTCACAGCTTCACACTGAGACATGATCCCAGCAGAAACAGAGGCTTCTGACAACCAAGACAAGCTCCTCCCCACCTGACCGCTGTTATATTCTCTGATCATCAGCCTTGAGGAGCTACATCTGATGAAGTTCCTCATCTAAGCTTGACTGCAGCTTGGCTCATCCCATGGTCTTTATTCACTTACTTTGTCACCAGTTGAGGTCAATGTACAATCAGCAGCTACCAACAAGTCCTGCCCAGCTGCCCCAAGGCCAGCTTCTGCTGGGAGACACCTGAAAGCAGCTCCATCCAACTGCTGTTGGCCTGAGGTGGTCTATCAAAGGTTTAGGCTACACCCCTGCGAGAACACACTCAGGTGAATAGAGCAGAGACAGACCTGGACCCATGCAGAAAAGCACAGTGCATCTCCACACACAAAGGGACAGCAGGACACCTGAAGCAGCCTTCACTAAGCAACACACAGAGGGCTCAGTGCTTCTGGCAATGATAGAGAAGTCAAACTGCTCCAGACCAGGAGGGTTTACATCTCTTCTGTCACGTTCCATCTCTGTGACAAACGCTCCTCCTCACTGACTCCATCTACCCGCCTTGGATGGGAGAAACATCCAGAAAACGGATTCCAAGCAATCCGTGCTTCATCCCCAAGGAACTAGGATGCATTGGTTGCTGTGCCGTTGTCACAGGATGGTGTTGATGGCTGGAAAGTGCAAGGCAGGCACCTATAAAACCTATTCTGTGGTGTATGGAATCCACCGTGCGCTACGCCAGGGACACATAAATATTACCCTTTTGGGGTTCATGATTTTAATTACAGCTTATAGTGAGTTGCATTCAGTTGGCTATTTGCTTGACACGGGACATTGTAAGCTGAAGAGCTGACCATGCAAGCACAACAGACTTAAGAAAACCCCTTCCTGCTAAACTTCAAATGATATCTGGATCAAAAGCCCCTCAATACAGAAGTAAAGTCTTTATGAGTGTGAGCAAAGAGCAGCAGAGACACGACTGGCTTGGGTTCCAGGCCAAGGTTCCTGCAGTTTGACACATGATATTGGCAGTGACAGGATGGTCGGCTTCCTATGCTTCAGGGTTGGGGTTTGGGTGAAAGAACGTGCTCAAATCAGCCATCCCTTCAGCAGGGTTCCGTGTCCCATCATTCCTGTGATCCAGAGTTAGACCTGGTGACCCCCGGGGATTGAGATCCTCTCCCGACCATCTCCTGTCCCCATTCCCTCTGGCTGGACTCCTGTAAGCCACGGCCTTTGGTTTCAATGGGCAAGAAGCAGGAAGCCACGGCAGCCAACAGGCAACATCCACTGTAAACCACCAGGGTTAAATAGACTGAAGATTCCAACATCACCTGCAGGGAAAAGGCAGAAGAGAGAAATCAGCTCCCCTGGGCCCCATCACAGAAACAGAGGCACTGAGGTGGCAGCAGAGGTTTTCATTATGGTATTGGGGGAGCTGTGATTACACCCAGCTTCTAAGCCCTGACAAAACAGTGCCCTGAGGTGCTGCTGCCCTTAGATATTAGGCAGGACTTAAGCAAATGCTAGCCCTCTGCAGAGCCATGGGTTCTGTGTCAGTCCTGGCCCTGTGGAGCTGGGCTCCCCCAAACCCTCCTCTACCTCCTTCCACACCCCCTGAAGGTTTGTACCCTCCAGGACCTGGGATCCCAAGAGGAAGGTGGCATTGCACCACACACATCCCTGCCGCTCACAAATCCCATGCCCAGGCCAAGGCGTCCTTACATCCATCCTGCAGCCTGCTGCTTGGTTAGCCATCCCCCAACATATGGAGCAACGGAGAAAGAGGCAAATCCAGGGATGAGCTTGAACTCTCCTCAAGCATCAGGCAACAACAGCTCTGCTTTAACACCACACACAGCTCACCCTCGGTTTGGCCCTGGCACCTTCCTCTGCCTTTGGTCCCAGGGAAGGGTTTTTACCTGGGCGATGAATGGGGTTATGAGGGCTCCCACTCGGGCCATTCCACTGCATGTTCCCAGCCCCAGAGCACGCGTGGCTGTTGGATAAACCTGCCAACAAAGCACCAGTCCATTAACACCGGGGGGAAACTCTCCTCCCGCCGCCTCCTAAATCAATGGCACTCACAGTGAGCTCTGTTAAACAATGAGCAGCTCACGTCTGGCGTAAGGTCCATGGTGAAGGGGGCAGGCAAAAGGACTTTCCCACCATGTTCTCACTCCCCTTGAACATCCCCATTCCAAAAGCAACCTCCTTACCTCTGGCGTGTAAACGTAAGCAGCCTGAAATCCTCCAGATATAAAAGCTCTTGCAATGAAGAGCAGCACAGTAAGAACATTTCTGTGAGAAGGAAAAGGAGAACAGTGTTTGGGATGGCTCTGCACCATCCATTTAACTCGCAGGCAAGCACAGTAGAAATGCTCAATTGCTTACAACGACTTCAGTTGGGTTTTAATGAACCCTGCGTGTTCGTTTCTGGACCTTTCACACAACAGTGATGCCAAACAAGCTGCATTCCCACAGTCACATCACTGCACTGAGTGTATTCATTCTTCCTGACAAGCTGAGGCCTATTGGAATAAGCAGCAACTGCCTGAACGTAGCTAAATAAGAACACATCCCATGTTGTGAATGGTGCTAATAAAAGGATGGCACTGGGAACGCAGCTTAAATGCTGTTTAAAAGATGTGAGCATACAGACTGCCTGGCTATCTGTGACCTGGGGAGGTCTCTTATTCCAAGGACTCTGTCCAGTGCCTGAACAGGTTTCAAATCACAGAGCTCTCCTCTGGCTGTCAGGACATTTCCTTGTCCATCAATCCCAAGGTACAGACACTGTCACATGTGGCCTCGAGGCCAGATGCAGACAGAGCAGCTGAATGGGCTTGGATGTGAAGCAGTGCCCTGGTAATGACCAGCCAGCTAGCCTGGGGAAGCACAGGTAATGAATGGCAGAGCACAGTGCATGAACCAGCTCATGACATGAGATCTGATTTGAAAGCGGTCCAATGGTCACCTTCCACTCAGACACACGCTCTCATTTTCCCCCTTGGATTGCTCTGGGAAACATTATAGAGAAGGATTTCTCCTCCTCTGCATCTTTGAGTTTCCTTTCAGACTGCTCAGAAAACCCATCACCATTCTTAATGCTTCCTCCGGTCGAGCACGACCTCATGGCTTTGCAAACCATCAACTCCAGTTCTGCCTTAGCCAAGAGAGAGCACAGATGAATGAGATATACCCATTGCTCATCGGGTTTTACTCACCTTCCTACGCAGAGAAACAGCAGAAGACTGCAAAGTGAGAAGACAACAAAGGACAGCGCCATGGTTTTCTTGCGGCCTATCCGATCAATGACCCATAGTGTCACTAACACACCTGCAGAAGGACACAAGGGGACTGTTGGGAAGGGAGCTGAGGTGGGAATGGAGACAGTTTTCCACATAGACTAGCTCCTCTGGGTTTGAAATGCCAATGGATTGCTCTAGCTATTGGGACCAGGTGAAAACAGCAGCTCTGGGACCCAGCGGGTGAGCCCTGCTCCGTGTTCACATCCCCACTGGTCCACACATCCGCACACTCAGGGGCTACAGGGTGATGGAGGAGAGAGCAATCAACTCTGACGTGTGTTAAGCACTGCCTACTGCAGTGGGTACCAGAGTGAGTGCCGAAACGCCTGCCTCCTGTCCCATCGGAGTATCTTTTGTTCAGCTTCTGAGCATCGTTCCCTCCTCAATCTTCCCACTGCCAGACTGAAGGGCTCTTCACAACCCAGTATTTTCTTTCCTGGGTTACATGCTGCCATCAGAGTATTTCTCACTTGCTCCTTGATAAAGGAAACAGACCGAGCTCTGTAAGTCTCACACTGGTCAGTACTCTCTCTTATGCAGCTCTTCCATATCCCTTTGAAAGCTGATGTGCAGCAAGTGTGGGGATAACTCAGCCCAGTGTCATATTCAGAGGTATCCCTGGTAATATTTCTCTTATCTTAGTATGTATCAGGAGCAAATCAGTCCTGGCAGCCATAGCATCAGCCCAAGACCCTCTTTCTGCCCACTGTCCACTGACATCCCTCCCTGCAGGCCTGCTGTGCAGGACAGCCCTCCCATGGTAAGCAGTAATTATGCATATTCATCATAACTTCTCACCAGTTAAATGCCTTCTCCTTGAGTCCCTAAAACTACGATCTAAACAGTGAAAATAACGTGGCCATTGCCCCACAGTATCACTTCAGACAGATTAACACTGAGACATCACGCTCTGCACCTCAAGAGCCTGTGGGTGCTTACTGTCTGTCAGCCTGCCCATTGACATGCACTGAAATCGACTGAAAATCAGGACTGCGATGGACACAGAGCTTTGGGAGCAAATTCTCCATCGAGTCACTCTGCCCCCTTTAAAATAGCTCTGGAAAGTCACTTACAGACGAAAGTTCAAGTGATTCTGCCCCTTTGGGTTAATTGTGACCCTTCCTCTGAATGCCCCATCCGTTGTTTGGATGGGATCCATGGTCAGATGGACCACTGGGGCTCCACAAAGCAATTACTAGTGATTGTCTCTGTAGGGATCACACAGGCAGTGGCAGGAGCTACAGCTACTGTGTGTGCTGCAGTTATTGAGAGTCCAAGCAAGGAGCTCCAGCGCTGCATTAGGGCAGAGAGAAGAGTCCATTGCCCTGCTTGCTTCAGAGCCCATTCCAATGACACTGAGCAGGGAAGAACCAACGCTTCCTATTGCCACTCACCAGGGAATTCGGAGAGGGTTGTCCAGAGCAGGTCAGTGTAGTCCTCCTCTGTCAGGTACTCACACGTCAGGCTGCACTTTGCTTTAACTTCTTTCCTTTTACTGGATACTGCGGGAGGAAAAGGGAACAAATCAGCACTTAATGTATTTAAGTGACTTCTTCCCTGCTTACCTTCCTTTGCTCCTGTTTGTCTTTATCACCCTTAGGGCTGAAACTGATAAAGGGATGCACTGACAAGACCCCGCTGCACAGCCCATGTGTTCTGCCTGGAGGATACAGCTGAACCTGCTCGGTTTATAAGGGCACTTGTGGCAGGATGTCACACCTCTGCAGCCAGCTTACCCTTCCTCACCAGCTCTATAGGCTTAGATGGTCTGCGGTCCAGAGCTCGGGACAAGGGACACAATTCACGTCAGCAATTCCCTTTATCCCCGCATAAACTGGGGTGTTAACACCCCAGCTGTGCTTTGGGAGGACTCAATAAGACTGTGTCTTTGTAAAACCAAGTGTCTTCAATGGACACGTACAGCAGAAGGGGATCTACTAAAAGGCCATTCCACCACTGAACGGGCTATATTTAAGGGAAAGATGGACCAATACTCACTGCTGCAGACGTCTCCTGCTTGGAAGAACTCTGTAGTTAATAAAACTAACCCGTAGTATGAAAAAGCATTGGAAAACCTGCAAGGAAGAGAACACGGAAGTCTCAGCTGGCCAAAGCTCTAAGAAACACCATGAGTCACAACTGAACCCACTGTGCGAGGACTCCCGCTTAAGCGCTACCTCGAAGCTATTTCCCTTTAGCACTGAGATAATGGTAGGGCAATTAGATTGGGAATGCTACCGATGGCTGGGTTTATAAATCCCAAATCAATACAGATTGAGGGGGTTTGCTGTATTTTAGTGATACTGTAAAATAGCTCCATTAAAAACCCATTTAGGGTTGTGCTGCCACCGGGCCGTTTGTATTTCTTCTTACCATATAAACCAGAGTAACACCGTGGTCCATCTAAAATGGGGTGTAAAAAGGTCCCTCATTTTCCCTCGGTCTTCCTGTTGAGAAGAAGCAGAAGACAGAAGGTCAGGACACTCACTGGTCCTGGACTGGAGGATGCGGACACAACACACAGTCCCACGTACTACATCGCAGGATGAGCATAGCCATAGAGTGAGCCACACCAGAGCTGGGATCCAGGTAAAGAATTCCTCTGCCAAGGAGCAGAGCAATACCAGAACCCGCTCATGCACAGGGCACACACTGCTCCTCCCCAGGAACCTCTCAGAACAAGGGGGGCCTGCAAAGAGCAGGACTTTGCCAATGCACACGTTGATGCAATCATGCAGCCCAGGGCCAGCTCCTGTAGATCAGAGCACTGAGGGGCTACAACAGCCCTGGGGTGAGTTCCCTTTTGAAGTGAGGGGAGGGCTCAGCACATAGACCTGTGGTTAAGGAAAAGCACTTTCCCACTCCACCCCGAACACAAAACCATCCCAAGCTTGGCCCCTGCTGCTGCAGAGCCCATCAGCATTGCATACACAAGAGCTCAAATCCTCCCTGATCCAGCCCTGAGGAAAGCAAACCTCCAACTCTGCTGGGTGAGATGCAGACTCCTGCCTAGCTTTACAGTTCTGCTCTTGTGCAAAGCTATGGGGTTTCCTCCTCTGCCCTTTGTGTGCGGATGGGGTGCTGGAAAGTTGGCCACGTAAAGCTGAAATGAGGATGCCCCCAATGAATTCATACAGGGACGTGCAGCTCAGAAGCAGCAGCCTCAATCGCTCCATGCATTAGGATGGAGCAGGAGCTTGCAGCTCTCCCCCTGCAGAACAGGAGGAGATGAACAGTGAGCTCAGGAGTGGAATTCCAGCTCGTCTCACTAGTTCAGATCTTGGAATTCCCATCCGAGCTCTTCAGCAGCCTCAAGGTTTGATTTGCTTTAATAAGAAGGGCTCAGAGTGAGGTTAAAGAACACCAATGCCCACTTTAAGGGTCCCTTTCACTTTCAGGGTTTTTATGTCATTAAAGTGTCAACTCACTCTCCCTCCCTGTGGAAAAGGCACAGACACCTCTTCACCCTGTTTCCGACAGTACAACCAAACTCCACATTGATTATTTGCTTACATGAACACGTCTGAATGGAACTGTCCCCCACTGTTAACGTGCCTGTACTCACCTGCCTGGAAATAATCAGCTTTCCCAAAGGCATCGGCGCTCCGTTTTCCGTTGCTATTCGCTTCAAAGTGGCGATTGCTTTCTCCTGGTTTCCAGACAACACATCATACCTGGCACTTTCTGGCAGCCACTAAGAGAGAAAAGTACATCAGAGGCACAACGATGGCAAGAACACAGCAATGAACACCCTGCGGGGTTCCTATGGGGGTCCAGTGGGGAAGTGCAGGGCCTCCAGCACAAAGTGCATTACACACCTAAACTTTAGGGATTCAGAGAACCATCTCCTCCCATGGCTTTAAGAACTGCAACCCTCTCAGCAGGAAAGCAGAGCTCCAGGCTCAAAGCTTTCCCTTCTTTACCTTAGGTTTATCCTCAAGAGCCATTAGGCATCTTTGCAGGTTCTTTACATTATACCTGCTCAGCAAAGCACATGGGACAAGACGCTCCAGGCATTCCCAAAGGTGCATTGCTATGCTCCTTCTAACAACAAGCATCTGTATAACTGCAGAGAGGTCTGAAAACCAACGTGGATCCATCAGAGCTGCCGAACAGCCCGTCAAGGACACACATGTATTGCCTCACAGTGCACTGATGCTCAGGTTTAACTCTATACGCCTTGTGTTACATCTGACCTGTGCCATGCAGCTTTTACCCCCGACTTGGGGGGGGGTTAAGTGGAAACTAAGTGTAAAAGGGATGGTTTTGGCACAAACCAAGGGAATAGCAATGGCTTTTAATGAAGTGCCGATTCCACTGAGCATCGTTACGACGAAGTCACTCAACTGCAGAGGTTTCCAGGCCTATTTGGTTTCACAGTATTCCAACCCACCACTGTCCTCCAGCAACTACAGTCACATAGATACAGCTCTCAGGGGAATGCTCTTAGGAGCACCCCATTGAAACAACATGGTTTAGTGGGAGGTGTCCCTGCCCATGGCAAGGGTTGGAACTGGATGAGCTTAAGGTCCTTCCCAACCCAACTGTTCTATGGTTCTATGATTGTAACAGCATTTTTGCCACTCTTTCATCTGTTCCAAAGATACCAACAGAGAGCTTAAACCTGCCCTGATTGCCTTCAGTCCAGGTGCAGGGCCAGCTAGAGAAGTGATGGAACACACACTTGTCTATAAAGAATACCTACAAAACACAGGACAGCGAAGAGCAGAAGAGGGAGGGCGGAAAGAACGAGAAGCCAGCGCCAGCCAAGCGTGGGCATCACCACCACTGCTAGGAGGACTTCAAACACGGTTCCAATGGCCCAAAAGACCTGCCAAGGGGAAGAGAAACAGTCCCAAAGGAGAAGTGCTCTTCAGGCCTCCTGCTCTGTGGCATCCCCAGATGTGGTTTCCAGGGGCAGAGGAATGCCGGAGGCCTTTCAAACACGGGCGCCTGTATGGAAACAGAGTCCATTCTCAGGGGGTTTGGTTAAATGCTGCAGGAGCTGCAATGTTCACCTCTGAAAGCCCAGCATCCTCTTCCTCTAGACACCCATGTTGAGCTCTCCGTCTCTCTTCATAAGCAAGAGACTCATCACACGCTGTTTCTACAGCAAAATTCCTGCTGATTTATGTGTCTCTGAGTATTATTCCCAGCAACCACCATGAGGTTTATGGTATGAGTTTTCCTTAGCAAAACCGAGCGACCAAAGCCACAGAGTTTGGCCAAGAGATGGAAGAAGGAATTGATACCTCCACAGCAAATAATGGAGCTGGCATCCTCTTGTACATCCTGCCTGTGCAGGATAATTCGCCTTTATGAACCCACTCAGCTCATTATTTAGCACTCAGAAGACACTTCTAACCCAAACTGTGGCAGAACAAAAGTGACACAGAAAGGAGGGATTCATCGACTGAATCCTGTTTAGGAAGTGCTAATCAACCCAATGGAGGACTCGCCAGCACGTACCTGGGTTTGCATTGAGAAGCTCTTTGAATGTGGTAAGGTTTTCCACAAGGATGCTCCTTAGCAGCACTGCTCTCTGTCCCTTCCACCGTTCATTACAGGGTTGTGAATTTTGCCTTGAAGTATTTATAGGGCAAAAGTCTGCTCTCTGTGACTTTGATGCATTCGGATTGACTACGGAGAGCTGGATTTAGCCCTGCATTCACTGAACAGTCCGTTCGCCCCTCTTCGTTACTGAGTTCAGATTGATTTCCCCATGAAATTAGGTGACACCCAAATGCCCCCCTGTGCAAAGAGCAGTAACTTACCCAGCACTGGGTGCAAGTGGTGGAGTGTTACATGAAGGCTTTATGCTGCTTTGGACCTGACCTACCACCAGTGCAAGGTGTAACCTCAGCTCAGCACTCACTTGGACAAGCAAGATCTGACTGAAGCTGTGGGTGACGGTTCTGGTCAGTAGGATTGAATGGATGTAAGCAAGAGCAGAATTTGTCCCTCTGGGGACACAGCTGCACTGCTCACCTCTATTAACAAAATGCATTTTGCTCTGGCTTTCATTGGAAGGAATTCAGCATATAAGGTTACCCTGTAAAGAGTGAACATGGAGAGAAATGTCATGTTAGCACAGGGAGACACGCCACACTAGCACAGGCAGAGAGGTTCAAACATGCTCTTTGCCTTTTAATACAATTGCCAAGCCTGCAGCAGTGCCACAAACCCCTTTAGTTCATCATTGCAATGGAGGGCAGAATTTCCTCTGTGGGATTTTGTAACCCTAGAGCTCTTAGCTAAATGCAGCAGCTCCTGCTGCATGCTTTCCCAACCCTGCTGGGCCCTGGGACAGGCGCCATAACTGCTCCATGGGATCCAGCAGCATCCAACACAAACTCCTGCAGTGCGGAGCATTTCCTCAGGGCTTCACAACTGATTCAGTCCTTCACATCAGTCGATGCTGCCAGGTTTTTATCCTCCAAGAGGTGAACACGTTCAAGGTCTGCTCCTGGTATAATATCATGGGCGTCCTTGTGGGGATTCAAAGGGAAATCACCTCACTCTGCAGAGCCTTCCTTTCAGGACTGTGCCAAAGAGTCACAGTGCAGCTCCTGAGGATGAACACGAGGGCCAGCAGCCAGCCAAGGCTCCCATCTCCTTCAACCCACCCGGGAAGACTTGTCGCTCTTTGCTCCTATTCTTTGCCTCCCATTGACTCATCCTGTTCCTGCTCCTGAGCCCCTCAGCCTTTCCTTGTTGCCTGTGACAAGACTCCTGCTACCTTCACAAAGGGTGGATTGATCCCTGAGGAGCTCCCTAGAACTCAGGTCGTTCTATTCAATCAGTGCTAAGAGAAGGGAGTAAAATCACATAATGAAACCAGAGCAGTCCCTATATACGGCAGAAGGAAACGGGAGCTGCTGAATGCTGTACAGACCTGTTTTCTGATGAGAATACTCCACATCGGTATTGTAGTTAGAACAAGAAACTGATGGAATCCACTCAGAGTTCTGTAACTGCCTCTTCTTTGTCTCTCATTAAATCCTGTAGCCTTTGTGCATTACCTGCCCTCCACAAAGCAGCAGAGGCTGGGCTGAGGCTGTTCCAACAGGGGCTCTGTGGAACACCATCGATAGGTGCTTGCAGTATGAGGTGTTATTGCTTTGTCTTTGCTGCTCTCCTGCCCCATCCCAGTTGTGCTCAGGGGGAGCTGCATGGCAGAACCTCCCTCACCATTGGCAAAGGGCTTCCCTATTGTACAAACATGTTACGCTCTGTGCAGCTGCTACAGGTGGGAGGAGAGCAGTGAGGAAAATCACTGATGCTGTGATGTTCCGTCCCCGCTCGGAATCCTTCATGTGGGAATGGCGATAGAAAAGACAGGATATTGACTGGGCTTGGGAAGAGGTCTATGAGCCATCAATCAGAGGTAGACTATTCCGAAATAGCACCTCCATGGGGCGAGGTATCCATTATTAATAAGGATAAAAGACTACGTGGAGGGAAAGTGGCTCTACTCTTCCCTTAACATTTATAATTGAAAGCTTAGAACAGAGCTATTTAATCCAGGTGGACAATACAGAGATCCCCCTCATCAGTGGGTGGCTGACACAGTAACAGAGGAACACCCTGATGAGACCTTTCCATCACATACCTTGGGTGCTCCAGGTTCAGGCTCTGTGAGTTTGGAATCCAGCTCAGTACCAGCCATGGGAGTTCAGGCTCTGACTGGACAATAATCCACAGGTTTCCAACCCATTGTAAAGGCTCAGCTCTACCTTATGGAGCTTAGGGCACAGCCTATGCTGCAGCAGAGTCCCTTCTGGGCTCTGCCTGTTTGATGCAGTCTGTAGGCACAGCTACACAATGCTGTCTGATGTGTGTTACCCACTTCAAGGTGGGCTCTTTGGGCCTCTCATTTGCACCAAGTGAGATGAGAGAAGCTTAAAAGGCCTTCAGGCGTATAACATAACACAGTTAGGAGCCCTGCTTGTGCACACAGAAGCCTGTAAATCTGATTCACCCCAGTGATGCATTAGATTAGGTTCAAAGCCTTCCCAGAGTTTCATATATTAGTTCTAAAATAGAATGAAACGGGTTTGGGACAACGGAATGGCTGCAATTGTACATTAAGCATCCAAAAATACCTAGGAAAGCAAAGGGAAAGTCTGGCTTGTGACTATTTACTTACGACTGAGGCACTCCTCCAATGCCAAAGCCCACCAGGCCCCTCAGCACCAGGATCCAGCTGTACACCGGCGCGAAACCACTGAGGATCCCATAGTAGAGTGTCCATAAGACGCTGATCTTTAGGCCCTGTATTTAACACACAAGCATGAGGAGATTAGTGTGTGCTGCAACACAGATTAACAAAGCGCAGAGCAGAGCCTCAAACTCCTCTTCTTTAATGGGAGGTTTGCTCTGCTCTGCTTCCTACATGTGGGCTATGACATCTGTCAGCATCATGCACTGAAATGCCCACACTACAACCATCAGAACATAGTGGGGCAGGAGATGAAGCCTTACTGTTTTCCTCCCATACTGGTCTGAGATGTTTCCCCAGAGGGTGGAACTGGACATCATTCCCACAAACACCACCTATGAAACAGAGAAGAAACCTTCCCCTTAACCACAAGGCAAGTGCAACCATCCCTGTGCCAGCAAGGAGAATACGTGGTCTGAAAGGGTTTAGACCTACTGAACAGCAGCAATTCACACAACACAAGTGGCATCAATAGCTAAAGTGGCATATGCTGAGAGAAGGGTCCCTGCAGTAGTTGTCGCATCCCTAAGGGCACCGCATGCTTCCAACATCATAGCATCCTACTTGGAGGTGCTACTATAGGAGCTCTGCTCGCTAAGATCACTGGATGGTGCCTCTCAAAGAGTGACTGTGCTCTCTCCCAGCTCCCGGTGTGTCTATGTACAAGAGTCAGTGTGGCGAGGGAGAAAGGTTCTCATCAAAGATACAACAGATTCACCAATCTTTAATTAATCAAATTATTCGAACTTAGGATGAGTCTGAGGCAATTACGTGAAACCTGAACCTAAACCTTGCACAATTTCCTCACTTCTCACTGAGTTTCCTCTCTCCAACCTCTGACTCTTACAAGGGACTCCTACATTCTTCCAAACCAAAGGCAATCCGAAAGGCCATGAACGGACTGAACTCGGGGACACAAAGCATAACGTCTGCATGACACTGAGCACAAAACCCTTACAGAACACAGGAGCTGTCGGTTATTTTTCCTACCGATGTGAGCAATGCAACCTGCCAGCTCGGTAATCGCCACTCACAATGAAGCTGAGGAGCTAGGATACTTAAAATCATCATTTCCATAGCATCTGCCATCTGGAGAGGTAGGAAAGAAACAGGAATGAGATAGACATAGCAGTCAATGAGAAACCTCCTTGAAACCCCCCTCCTTTCTGCCCTGCACCATTCCCACCCTGGAGGTGAAACAGAATAGGTGCAGTGATGCACACAGCACAGAGAAGCGCCGCTGAGGTTCTCTAACTGCCCATCATGCAATTGACTTTGATAACAATGACTTGCCCATGCTAATCCAGTAATAACAGAGAGCTTCCACTGGAACTTCCCAAATCCAATGGCTTCCACCGCATCTTCCACCAGGAAAGTATCTAGAAAGGAAACAATTCCAGTGCAGAAGTGGATTGCTTTCCTTGCAGAGCCATCATTGAGACAGGATTTGCTGTGAAAGCAATTACTGGGGAGCCTATGGAGATCTCAAATATATAACAGAGAGCTCCTTATCTTTATACAGTTCCTAGGCAAGAAAAGCTCTGTGTTCCTCAGGAACCACGATACACACACATGGTATGTACAGATTAATATTCAAGTTCTTAAACCAATTTACCCCCTCCAGCAGTTGAACGTTTGACACAGCAAAGCCCTGAGCTGGACACCCTCACAAAGCAATAGAGAAAACCAAATCAAACACAAAGCAGGCAGAGATGGCACAAGGCCCCAGATTGTGACTTTAGCCCAGGCATTCCATACGAGGGCACTGAAGCTCTGCACCACCGAAGCACCACTTGTACTTCCATAGGCAATGTGCCAGCTGAAAGTCCACAGAGAACTGCAGAGTTGATGCACTGGGTCTGTAGGGAAAAGCACTGAGCTCATTGCAGGTGATTTTGGCTTCCCATTGCATCAATAAGCTACCAAATAAGTCCCTAGGAAAAGGTGGTATTCCTAAGGGAAAAACAACACTTCTCTTCTGAATTGGTGGTGCCTTCGGGGCTGGGATGTGCATCGTTCTGGTCCTCTTGTCTCCTAGGCAAGGAGGAGGCAGGAGCACCGCAGAGGCTTCATGCTCAGCCTTGAAGGTAAAGCTGGCAGTGTTTAAGGAGCTCTGATCGGTTCCAAAGGAAACCAAGTCAAACCTCCTGTAGGAAAGAGGTGGCAATGGGATACACAACTCCTTCAAAGGGCCTATTACTGCTAATATAAAACCAAACCACGTGAAGCATCCCTCGGAGATCGAGGTAACTAAATCGTGGTCCTCAGGTGTAACGTGATTTGCCTGTGTTGTTACCTTCTCCTATCTGGAGGTCTTTAACACCTCTAAACCCAGTGGATTACCCTGGCTGCAACATGACTGCAATGGAGAGGCCAAACCGCACAGGAGAACAGAACCATACTCACCATCAGTCGGGTTGGCGAACTCCTTTGGCACTGCAGCTCCATCCTCCAGCTCAATGGGCTCTAGCTCCGTCCGAACACCCTCAATCTGAATCTCATGTTCTCCCGAAATGCCATCCTCATCCGACCTTGAACTCTCCCCAGTGCGGCGAAACTTGACCACCCTAAGGACACCCAAACAAGGATTCAGGCTTCGGTGGGGCTGCTCCACGTCAAGCTGTGTTTGTGGTCATACAATCATGGAATCCTTTGGGTTGAAGGGACCTTACAGCTCCTCCAGCTCCAACCCTCTGCCCAAGAGCCCATCTCCATCTCTCCTCTGGCAGTTAAAGCCATTCCCCTTACGCATCAGTGCAACTCTCACCTCGGAAACTGACAGTTCATTGCGCTGCATTGAAATGGCTCTTTGGAAATAGAAAAGTGAGTCCTGCGCTGCCTCTCCTGACTCCCAACATCTGAGCATTCAATTATATGATAGAGCAGCAAAGAGCCTCTTGAACTTCAGCTTAATCCTTTGGTTTAAGGGTCAGCAGAGCCAAACTATCGGCATCCTTGCCAAGTGCAGCTGCAAGCAACGCGACACGGAATAACAAAGATCTCAATTCCTTCTTACAAGTGCTGGTGACACAGTAATATTCAATATAAGGGCAAAGAGAGGGGCAGTCTACTCCTGTAAATGGACCTGAGTCCAGTGGTGGACAAAAGGATGGAGGAAAGAACACCTCAGCCACCCTCAGTTACAAAGGGAAGTCTTGGCCACCATTCAGCCCACCTTAGGATTTCACCCTGGTACAAACACAGTGACAGAAAACAGCTTCCTCAGGTCCCGGCACATACCCCTATGGTTTCCATGACCACCCCCCATCTGGGGAGCTGCACACACTCACGAATGACATTCTGGCAGTAACCTGAAAGGAGAGAGCAGCCCTTGGTCTTTTGGGGAGGTTGTCACCTTTAGAACACACTTTGCTGGCTTAGAGATGGCAGGGGTGAATCTTTCAGCTAAACAATGCATTGCAAGGTATAGGACAACCACATCACTTTCACCTTAGAGCTGAAGACACAGTCCTCATCTGACTGACAAATACACCCTCTCAGCTGTCTGCACATGACCTTTCTATTACACAGAGCAATTAATACCCAAGTCCCATTCAAGTCTTATCTGCAAGAGCCTTACAAGTGCCTGGTTTGACTGCACTGGATGCAAACTTCTCTATAGGTATTTATGAGGAGGAGGACTATTACTGTGACTTAGCAACTGGGTGCAAAGCTCACTGAGGATGTGGACAGCTCTTCCCAGGATTTAGGAGGTCTGAAGCACCGTCACTGCATGGGATACACCTGAAAACCATTCACTCAACCTACACTGGTAGCCACGGGCAAAATGAAGGTGCCAATAAAATCCTTCTGGATTCTACAGCCTCAATCACAACCCTCCATATGTGGTGGTTGAAGTGGACTGTTGGAGCTGACCGTGCTGGAGATGTGACTGTAAATACTCCGGATGCAATAGGAGCACAGAGCTCTCCACATTCCCCATCACCGTGAACACAAAGGGACGTTTAGCACTTAGGAACTTATGAGACAAATTGACATGGATGAAGCAGAAAACAGCCGGAGCTCGGCCTTTCCCCCAACTTACCGGGACTGTTGTGGGACAGTCGGCTCCGGCGTTGACATGAGCTCATTAATATTTCCAATCAACCCGAAGCATTAATTCCCTGCCTGGCAGCGAAGGGTTTATAAAAAGGAATATGCTTTAAAGCCCCTGATAATGGAGAACTGTTTTTCAAGGAAAAGAACCGCGGGTGTGAAGATGCTTTTATCCCCTTTCTGCACAGCTCCGACAACCACATCCCCACAGCAGAGAGTTCTCGGGAATACAGCATCCTCCTGGCGCAGCACTGTTTGCTTCTCCTGACATGCAGTGGGCAAATATGGGCGGTACTCACCCCAAACACACCTCTGCAAAAGGGCTCTGAGCCGCCGTCAGTTGGTGGCATGAAGGAGGGAGCCGGGAAGATGCCGGGAACGGCACAGCGTTATTTACGGATGCAATCCACCTTGCGAATGCAACGGGAATGCTTCCTCCCGAACAAACGCCCTTTGGGGCTCCCACGGTTTTAGCCCACCCCTCCCCATTTCTACCACCGCCAAAAAATAAAGCTTGAGAGGGTTTACATAACGAAGGGATCCCTGCGCGCCCCCGGGATGCTGAACCCGGGCAGCCACCCGAGGAAAATGGCCTGCATCCCTGGGCCTACGGCACTGCCTCGGGATGATGCTCGGGAAAAGCGCCGCGATCCCCAATCCCCCCGCAGTCCGCTCGGAGGCCCCGCGCATCCCGCTCCGCTGTCGCCGCTACTCACGGCAGTTGTCTGAGCTGGAATAAATCATCCTCCATTGCCGGGCTGCGTCTGCGGGCGCTGCTCTCATCGCTCCCGCATGGCGGGGCTGGCTGGGGCTGCGGGAGGCGGCTGGACAGCTCCGCCGGAGCGGGAGCGGCTCCGCTCGGATCAACCCAGCTCGGCTCCTCTGGAGCAGCCCGCTTCGGTGCGGCTCAGCACGGCTCCGCACGGCACGGCACGGCTCAGTTCAGCTCCGCCCGGAACGGATGGGCACGGCTCGGCTCGGCACGGCTCGGCTCGGCTCGGCTCGGCTCGGCTCGGCACGGCTCG
>JASSUY010028975.1:0-10459 GCA_032466535.1 Forpus xanthops
CATGGTTAAACTTCATGAGGTTGGCATCAGACCACCTCACAAGCGTGTCAAGCTCCCTCTGGATGGCATTCCTTCCCTCCGACGTATCAACTGAGCCACACAGCTTGATGTCATCAGCAAACTTGCGAGGGTGCACTCAATCCCACTGTCCATGTCACTGACAAAGATGTTGAACAAGACAGGCCCCAACACCGATCCCTGAGGGACACCACTAGTTACTGGTCTCCGGCTGAACACTGAGCCGTTGAGCATAACTCTTTGCATGTGGCCATCCAGCCAGTTCTTTATCCACCGAGTGGTCTATCTATCAAATTGATGTCTCTCCAATTTAAAGACAAGGATTGCATTTCTATCTCTAATTTCTATACATTTCTTCATGGTGTTTTGGAAATTGAAAGCTTATATTGACCTTATAGCTTGAATTGATTTTAAAATGTCCCTTTTGTCCTTTTTTATCTTCTTTCAGTATTTTAGAACCTTTATGGGAAGCTCATGAATATGCAGTTTGTTACTATATATTAACGAAACTTGCAATTTTACCTCAATTTAATGGGTATACTGCCTTCATTCCTGCAACAGGGAATTCCTGGGATGCTTTAAATCCTAAGAATTGTGCCACATTTTCATTACTTCAAACATTTTTGCAGGTCTGCTGGAAATAATCAAAGTTACAATTCTCATTTAAGTAAGTCCAAGCAATTCAGAAAGTATAGTACCTTCAGAATGATCTTCCATTAGTAATCAAGACCTCAGGGTTTTAAACTTGAATTGCTGTTCTGTATTTGTAAATCTTTAGAAAGTGTGGCTCTGGCTGTCATCTCTTTGAATTTGGCAAAACAAAACAAAGAAAAACTGTTCCTATTTCTAAAAAGTCTTTCTACTCTTTTTCTATTTTCTTGACATAAGAAACTAATATTATCTTATAAAAACCCAACAAGCAAACAGAAAAAAAGCACGCAAAATATGCCTCATGTATAAGACCAAAAGTAACTGATTTACAAGCTACTATTTGCAGGTTGCACTCAATTTGCAAATTAAGATCTCTTACATATTTTTATGAAGCCAATGTTCTCTTCTAATATATTTTTTCTAAACAAATCATAAAAGAGTATGATATGGAAAGTAGCAACAAAATGCGTCATAAAAGCTGAATTTCCAAATCTTCATGTATCAATGAGTTTTATAGGAAAATGAAATGTTACCTTCACAATACTTAGCCTGACCTAGTGTAAGATAAAGCTAAAACTTTGTGGAGTTAGATTAAAATAATCATTCAAAAATAATGTAAATGCAAGTTACTATAACGCACAAGCATTGTCATATTTTGGTACAGGATTATAGAAGTGTAAAGCTGGGAGAATGTCAAGAGTTAATATTTTGTAGTAAATATCCCACAGTCTGATACCAAACCATGGAACACTGCAACAGAAAGGTCCCAGTTCCTTGCTAAAGAGAGCTTTTCCCAAATTGCATCAGTGGACTTGCTATATACTTTTCAGTGCTTCAGCAGAACCCTTCAGCGCTGCACATTGCTGAGGTAGCAATCTAAATCTCTGTCTTGCAATGTAGTCATGACAAACATGAATTTGCTGTAGGGAACACCCAAGTTGAAAGCACTTTGGGTGCTATAAACATTGAATGCTCTTTCTGATGACGCTATCAAATGGCATATGAGGATGACGATTAGATGGTAGGATGGACCATGAAAAGCTGCATGGTGTTTCAAGATTGATTGTTGCTAGTCCTAGAGGGTGGGGAGAAATTGAGATGTAAGTTTCTCAGAGTGTCAGGCAATCTTTTCTGGGATTTCTTGTATCCAAATTATGTGACCAGTATTTTGCCTGGTTCAGTGGTGATTAATGTCTTTACAATATTCATACATGTGAGTTGCCAGCCACATCTCTAGCTGGTATTTTAGGGTCTCATTGTTGACTGAGACAGCACTGAAGCCTTGGGGGAACTTCCTGAATATGGGGCTATGCTCCCCTTGCCTTTTGTATTCCTGAACTTCTTGCATATACCAAATACCTTGTGAGTTGGTTGATCAAACCTTTTTATAAAAATGCCAGGTAAATTCATGTGCACCCTTTTCATTGCCAGCTCCTAGTTCTTTAGTTTGCCAGACTTAGTTCTGCTAATTTAGAAGAGCTATCCCAGGCTTCCTTCCAAGAGCTTGAAAGCTGCAACAATTCACAATTTGGGGGAAAAAAATAAGATCTTCTAAAGGCCCTTGCTAATAATTTAAACCAACAGAATATACATATAGAAGAATAAATTATTTGTCATGTTAGATTCTTTTATTTTACTAACTCAAAATTAGTTTGGGCCATGTTTATCTTATTGCTTCTGTCCATAAGGTGCGAGCTCGACAGTTCTAAATTCCTTGAAAACCCATTTTAAGCAACTTAACCTTTCCTGCTGATGATTTGGTTATTATCTGTAGCTGCCCTTGAAGTTTGGGGATTTTCTAGTGAATGGGCCAGAACAGGCTTCTCCACAAAGCTTCCTATTCCTGTTAGCAAAGTGCCTGCTAGTTCCATAAGTCATAAATCTTTGTTATGCACAAGGTAAGAGTCAAGCAGCAGAAGGGGAGGTTCTCTTAAAAGGGCACTATACTAAATTGCACTTCAGCAGGAACTGTATTCATACAAGGGCTGAAGACACTGTACCATGTCTAAGAACTGAAAATAGCAGTCCATTCATCTTAATTAATTCAAGGAATTAATAAGTAACATTAGTACAAATCACCATGAATATTAACCAGAAATACACTATTTTCATTAAAAGGACTAATTAAATAGTTCAATTACTTTACTATCAATAGGTAAGAGAATAGATGCATTCTGCGGCAGCTGTAGGGATACACTTGCCTCCCAAAATAGCAAACAACTGGGGCAGATCAGGTCGTCTCTGTTTAACTCTATCTCCCCTCATACTGCTGATTGTGACACTGGGAGAAACAGATGAAGGATGCTGACTTGTTGAAAAGAGGGACAAACATTTCCTTGAACTCACTTGAGATGCTAAGATAGTGATCACCCGTATTATTCAGGGAGAAAGAAGTACAGAAAATCAGGATTCTCAGAAGTAGGGGTATAAATGTTAATAATATAATGCAAGGCTCTATTGCAATGTTGTGAACAGAGGACAGGAAGGACTGAAATAAAGCAACAGCAGCTAATTTAAACATGAAGTCCATAATGTTAAAGAATGTTCTTTCACATGGCATACCCAATCTGTCCAAGTTCTGAAATCCCAAAGAATTTGAGTGCAAGTGTGGTTTTAGATCACAAATTTTACTGCCATTCTTGTGGTTGTAATGGCTTGAAATTATCTAGTGCAGTGTTTGAAGGCTTGTTCTGGATGACTTACCTATTGTGCTTGTACATGTACTACACTCTTCCTTGTACGTACTCTCCTGGTAATTCCCAGGGCTTCCCTAGATGAAATATAGAAGAGGATGATTTCCATACCAGTCAGAAAAGATTCAGAGAAAATCACCATCAGTTTGAAATAGTGCCATTTATTCTTCAGTAAATGATACAGGCATTCATGAGAGGCCAACACTGATGGAAGCCTTCTGTAAGGAGGGAGATTTCAGTTTCGGTTTCAGACAAATGCAATTAAAAGTTTTTTCCCTTTCCTTTTGAAAATACTCCTATACAAATCCTCCTAAAAGCCTGGGAAATTTTCTGGGAATCTCAATGTGCTGTCTTCTGACTCTGGAATTCTGTTTCAGAATGTCTTTGCTGCCATATCTGCATGTGATATGGATCTAGCTGCTCTACTACAATCATCTCTGTTCCTCCCTGTACCTCTGGCAAAAAAAAGAATTTGTTGAATCTATTTTCTGTAGCCCAAACAAGCCATGGTTTATTAATCCTGCTACCAGCAAATTAAACATAAGCAACACTTGCCAAGAAACCATGTAAAAATCTGTATTCACTGGACATAAAATTACGCACTTCCACTTACAGCTTGGCTATATCTCATGGTAGTGCTTCTCCTCTCTTGCCATGCTAGTCAGTTTGTTAGTACCTTCTGTTCCCTAGAATTTATTGCTGTATTATCCTTCTTCATTCTAGAAGCATGCAAATTTTCCTCTGGCCATAAAAGGAATAAGTAAAATTTTATAGGATACAGAGCAGCAAAATATGATGATGAGGGAAAACAGAGAGACTGCCTGAAACTGTCAGGTAGGCAACTTGTTTGGAATGAAAATGGTAAACTGTACTAGTTTATAGCATAAATCCAGAATAGCTCAAAAGGCCCTGAAGCAGCAGTAATTAACATTAGGACGTTCTCCCTGCCTAACTACTTGCCATGATAGAATTTAGCTAACATAAGTTTGCATACCTACACAAAGGTCTTGCCATAATTGGTCTCGGGCTGCTAAGTACCATTCTCCACCCACATGCATTTAAAAAAACTCCATCAAAATCAGCAGCCCAGATACTCAATGCACTCTCTTTTCCTTTCTGCTTCTTCTGGCCTTCTTCAACCCCAAAATCTACCTCATCAGTGTGAGAAACTAAGGCTGAGGCCCCATGGCATCTCTACTGTGCCCATGTCTGAGACACAAGTCTGCCTCTCATCATCCTGCCTGGATTCTCCTTTCATATTCTCAAGTGTTACACTACATACTCTGCTCCAAGACCCATCTACCTCCCTGACCTGTGTTCCAGCTTTCTCCTCTCTAACTTTCAATGTCTCATCTTCTCTTCCCTCCTCAACACCATTATTTATTTTGTTTTATTTTTGGAGAGGCCTAAACAGAGAACAGTCACCTGTCTTCATTGATAGCTTGTTGCTGGCTCAGGTAGGGACAGCAGATGTGTAAGAGAAGATGCACTGAATACAGGTAGGGAATGTGCTCTTTCCTTCTTCTACATATTGAACATGATGCATGCTGCAGCTCAAGTGTAGCTCAGCCTGTGCCAGTCCATACAATTATCAAGTGGACTGGAGTACTTTTCTTCTGGAGACACACTAGGATTCACAATTATCACCATTAGCCAAGCTTGGATAACATCAAGTGTGAGCTCTGCTGAGAGAGCTGGACTGCACACCCTGTTCCTCCCTAGAGGTCTGCTCAGGCAGCAACACAACACCTCATGCCAATAAAGTAGCATCAGAAAATTCCTCCTACAATATGGACGGGATAATAAATTACCCTTGGGTATATCAAGAGTTCTTTCCATCTCCCCCAGCCTTTTAAATGTTGATGAGCAATATCCTTTGGAATGAAGAAAAGGTTTTCCCCAAATCCATTATACAGATGCCTATTAAGAACTGCAGTTTCACAAACCAACATTCGAATGAAAAAGCATTTTGATGAAAACATTTTTAGCCAGCTTTGTTCCAGAGAGGATTGGGCTTTTGACAGAGAGGAGTCTTACAAAGGATAGTCCCACAGAAACTGGAACAGTGAAAGTCCCATAAGCCTGCATTAGATTACCTGGCATTTGGACCTCCTCCAGTTTGTTAGAAAGGTTGGATCCTATTTCCCAGTAATATGGTGACAAAATGATTGTGATGCCCCATGAACTTCCAAGCTTGTGAGAAAACAGTTGCTGCAATATCTTCAGTACTGATGATTTAGGTGGTATTTTCTTTATGTTCATGGTTGCATCAGTATTCCTTCCTACTACTTTAAATGACTGGAAAGAACTTCTACCGCTATTAAATATTTTTGTAAGAGAGTCACATCTCACGATGATGTCAAGTGTTTTCCAAGAACAAATCATATGAATAGCCATAAATGTTCATTTAACTTTGTTTTTACTGACTACTTTTGCCACCAATCCTTATAAAATATTTTCCCTTGGTTTGGCTAACTAGGAGACGGCACAAAACATCATTTTTGAATTGCCCCTAGATCAATCCAAACTTGTAGAAGGCATAAGGAAGCATAAGGTAGATGTTAGCACGCTGATAGAAACAGTAGATTACAGATGGAATGAAACTCTAGATAGGAGTAATTTGAAAACTGCCTTAAGGCATAGTAAAGATCATCAGTGAGCCTTTAATGTCTCTGAAATAAGGTAACTGAGAGAGAAAACTACTGATTATTTGTTTAAAGCAGAAACACCGAAGCAGTATCTATAGAACTGCAAAATATGTATTAAGCCTCTCCCGGGTCTGGAAAATCTGAGGTTATACCACTGAGCAAGGTAGATAGAACACGATTGAGCCCAGGTCCAATTCTTGTTTTTCTGCCAATGACATGAATGAATCTGTGGATTTATGCCCTGATGGTTGTAATCCTTCAGATTAAAGGAGATATTGCTGGCTGAGGCTCTAGTCAAACTCTGGCGGATTTCCTTGTGCCTTGGACATACTGAAAACCTGAGCAGCATGACTCAAAGGAGAGAGGCAAGAGATTTCACTGCAGTTTCTCAGTACGTTCCTTCCACAAGGTTATAAATGTGAAAAGGTCAGTAGTCCCTCCAAATGCTGCTTCCTTCCCTTCCTTGAAATCCAGACAGGATGTGAAGCTGCTGTGTTAACACTTCTGCGACTGAACGGTTGAACTATCTGACTCCCAATGGCCCAGATTGCTATCAGCCAGGTTAGCAAGGCTGCATCCAGGGAGGAAAAGAGAAAAGAAGGGCAACACGCTGCTTCTTCTGGTGACAGGCTTCTCTGTGCTACTGCTTGGAATATCGCATTCAGCCTCCATGTACTGGTTTTGGCAGGGATAAAGTTCAATTTCCACATACAAGCTAGCAGAGGGCTATGTTTTTGTTCTGTGCTGGAAACACTGCTGCTAACGCAGGGATGTACGGCCAGTTACTGCTGAGCAGCACTCACATATAGTGCCCACGAAAGCCTTGGCCTTCTCTACCTGTCACTAGCTAGCAGGCTCCGGGTGCACAAGGAGCTGGGAGGGGACACAGCCATTGGGTCAGCCCCAGCTGACCAAAGGGGCATTCCACACCATATGATGTCATGATCAGCTGAGGGAAGAAGAAGAGGGGAGCAGGGCATGTTGAGAGCAATGGGATTTGTCTTCCCAGGTAACTGTTACGCATGATGGAGCCCTGTTGGCCTGGAGATGGCTGAACCACTGCCTGCCCATGGGAAGTGGTGAATGAATTCCTTGTCTTGCTTTGCCTGCATGCACAGCTTCTGCTTTACCTGTTAATCTTGATCTCTTTATCTCAACCCAGGAGTTTTCTCACTTCTACCTTTCTGATTCTCTCCCCCATCCCACTGTGGGGAGTGAGCACATGGCTGTTGGTGCCTGGTTGCTGGCTGGGCTGTAACCACAACATACCATCACCGAAAGAAACTCAGTATGTCAGCAACGGCCAGATGCCATTTCCTATGTGTACAAATACTAGTCTCTGGGTCTGGATGTGGTTTCAGTTAATAAGCAAAAGAAAACCTAGGGCTTAACCTTAAGGCTCTGTGTTTCCTGGCCACTTTTAGACATTTCCAGACAATGAACAGAGGGCTGATCCTGAAGGTCTGTCTCTTACAGCAGGTTTCTTAATTCTGTGTTTTCCAGAGTGAGTTTGCCCTCAGTCTTACTCATTTCTTGCTCTTGTACTGCACACAGCCTTTTCAGAAGCCTACATTCAGACTAGTAATATATTTCAAAGGCAGTCTGGGGGCAATGCTGTGCCAAGCTGTGCTCTGGTAGCCTCAAAACTAGACCAATAGAGGTTGTAAACAGGGCATTCTTTCAGGGGGCTGGTTTGACTCCTGGACATCCTCCTGCCTGCCTTCAGGTGACAGTCCCTTCCCAGGGAGGGTAAATGAGTGGGGCTTCTGCTTGCCTCCTTGGTCTCCCCATCTTTTATCAAGCCCTCCCTCAGTACGTGAGATTTCTCCCATACTTGGTTCCCATAGCTGTGATTTTCAAGGCTGGGATCTGCAGTATCTAAGTTTGTGTCTTTCCTGGAAGGATTGTCACACTCAGCCTTACGTACTAAACACTGTCTGTGGAAGGGAGCAGCACAGATACTTTGAACTTGGAGACTGATGACAGGAGACAGCTGTTTGTATCTATGTAGATGGTTTATGTGCTTTTTAACAAGACAGCCAAATCCTCTACAAATAAACAGGCCTCCATTTTTAAGTTGTGCTTTAACCCTCATCCTGCATGAGGAATTTATTTGATGAAAAACCTTGACCTTTTTTTTTGCTTATATTGCTTTTTTGGAACTCTGACGATGAGAGCAACTCTATACAAAACCTGGCAGATAATCATGTTTTGACTATAAGTAGCTACAGTTCAAACCTGGCAGTTTTCCTGAAGAAGATTATGCTGAAAGGCCCCTACTTTTTGGTGAAAAGTTATGTTATGGAATACAAATCATCATCAGTTTCTCAGGATTAAAATCCTGAGCCTTTGATTTGCTCAGAGCATTTCTTTAGCCATGGAAGAGGAGACTGCAACTGTCTATAGGCAGCAGAAGTTACCACCAAAATAGCAAGGGATGAACGGAAAACAGCTACATTTGGCATTATACCATGTTCCAATTAGGATTTTGAGTGTTCTATGGATGCCCTCCAGTCATCAGTGCATCCAACATAGAGAAAGACATCTGGCAACCTTTAAGCATTTTTACAGAAGCCCACATGCCAGCAGAGAACATGCTAGAAGCCCTTCCATCCTTAGATGGCATTATAGAAAGCTATGTGCCTACCGAGAAAATACAGTCTTCTTCAAAGAGCAACATCAATTTTCTTTACTGAGACTCCAGCTCCAAGCTGAGCTCCATGTGCAAAGATGTTAATTCTCCCTAGCAGCCTTCCCAAGTGATGTTTGTTGCTCTTCAGAAGGGTATTCTACAAGTTTTCTGTTAACTGCTTTTTTCCCCCAATTGCTCTCTGTGTTACAGCTTTCTGTGAGCAGAGCAAGCTTCTCCATGTCTAGCCAAGTCAGAGAACATTACTCATTCAGCTTGATAAAGGACACCTACTTGGAAAACTGAAAGCTATACTAATTGACTTGAACAGTAGCATCTTATCTAAGGCTTCCCCTAGCTACACGGATACTGTTAGAATTAAGCAAACAAGATCAGCCTCGATGCTGATTAAACTAGTATAGAGACCTCAAGAGCACCAAATTTACTCAGTATGTAGAGCAGGAAGACATTTTTTAAGTACTAGATATAAATAAAACTCTCCACTGAATTACCTAGGTCTGTTGAAAGAAGCAAATTTGCAGCAGCCTGGTTATATCTCTTACCTATAAAAACATTAATATTGACTAATTTTGGGAATGGGGAAAAAAAAACCCAAACGCAAACATAAACACTAGCCCTAGGTTCCTTCTGTCTGATGGAGTACAATGCAACAAAAACCAGTAACAATTTTATGCTTAACATTGCATGTAATTGCTAGGTGCAGTCTGTGCAGTGATGATGGGGCAGATTCCCAAGCCCTTTTCTTTGGAAACAGGCTTACAAACACTGATGAGAGGAACTGAGTAAGCATTGGAAAGGGGTGTTTTTGAAGTGATGTGAGCTTTACAAACTCTCAGTAATCTGAGCTAGCACAGCTACCCTTATCTTGTGGTCTAGCTGTTCTAAATACACATTTTGTCACACCTGAAGTTTCCCCCTTCCTGTTAATGGATGACATACCCAGTAACGTATAGAACTTTATGATCCTTGCATGGTTTGCACAGCAGATAACCTGTTAGTAGAGTTTCCAGCATGACACCATTCATTTACATGATGTTGAGCTCCTGTAAAGCATGTCAGAGATATAGGCAAGGAATTCTTCTTATGGCAGGGTATGATGCTTCGCCTGTGAAAGAGACCTTGTTAGCTGGGTACTGGTGGTATGATATGTGGCTTTAAACCTATAGTCACACACACTGATGTGATGTGGGGGACATCTGGTTTCATAGGTCCACTACCATGTATAGCTAAGGTAATATTATGGATCTGTCGTTGAAAAGTTGGGAAACTCTATGAGTTTGACTCATGAAGTGTTTGACTCCACAAGGGTTTAATTTCTTACCGATCAACACCTTCAGTAGTGTTCCCAGTGTCAGCTGAAGGGGCACTCCACTGTGAATAACACACTGAACTGGTCACAGAAATCGAGCTTTGAACAAAGGTACCTTTAAAGAAAGGAGTTCACTGAACATTAGGACATCCACACTGTGTCTGGGTGCCGGGTTTGGGGACATTTTTGCCACTTGTTTGCGGTGTTGAGCAGGAGACCTCCCAGGCTACTGCCACCAGTGCTCGAGCGAAGGAAGCAGTGCGCACGCCCTCACACAGGGGCTAACAAGCACACAAAAAAGCCTGTGGTACAGCCTTGCACAGCTCCAGCATGTTCAAAAGCATATCCTCTCATGGTATTTTAAGATGGAAGACTCTTAGAGGGCCTATCGGGATGCTGGGGAGGGGCTATTCATGAGAGACTGTAGTGAGAGGACAAGGGGTAACGGGTTCAAACTTAAACAGGGGAAGTTTAGATTGGATCTGAGGAA
>JASSUY010028976.1:0-10938 GCA_032466535.1 Forpus xanthops
AAGCCAACCATATCCTGGGCTGCATCAAAAGGAGCGTGACCAGCAGGTCGAGGGAGGTGATCCTGCCCCTCTACTCTCCACGAGGTCTCTTCATGAGGGACTGTAGTGAGAGGACAAGGGGTAACGGGTTCAAACATAAACAAAGGAAGTTTGGATTGGATGTGAGGAAGAAATTCTTTACTGTAAGGGTAGTGAGGCACTGGAATGGGTTGCCTGGGGAAGCTGTGGATGTTCCATTGCTGGCAGTGTTCAAGGCTGGGTTGAACATAGCCTTGGGTGGCATGGTTTAGTGGGAGTTGTCCCTGCCTAGAGCAGGGGGGTTGGAACTAGATGATATTGGGGTCCTTTCCAACCCTAACTATTATATGATTCTATGATTCTAACTCCCTTGCTGCCACCAATCAGATGCATTCCCTAAATGATGCTGCTTAGAGCAAACTGGGGTGGCATTCAGCTCACCTTTCAATGCAGCAACTTCTGGGGAGGAAGCTGATGCCCTGTTTGCATCTGCAGTGCAGCAGCATGTCTGCATGACAGGGAGAGAGAGGAATGAAGATTCCTGAAGAGGTGGGATTCAGGGCTGAGGATGTCTACACTGCCAGCTAGGAGTTGTCTGGAAACCCCTGCTTTATTTAGTGCTATCACAGAACTATTTAGCTTTCAGAAGTGTGCACCACTGAATGCAAACAGCAGCTGGGTACAACTTGCTGTGAGTGAGGAGCATCATGTGTGCCCAATACACTAGCAGTTCTCCCTTCTTACAACACCTGGATGCTCTGAGACACCTAACCCAGCCTCAGAAAGTTACCAAAGAAGCCCCAGCCGCTATTCCCATGAGACAAGAACACAAACAGGCTATAGGCTTCTTGCTAAAACCCATCTCTTTTACTGCTGCTGCCTGTCCTCCTGAGAGGCAGGACAGTGGAAGTTGTCAGCTGCTATGGCAACCCTGCCTTGTCTGGCAAGGAGTGAGGAAAGATGTGAGGGCAGGGTTGAAGAAGGGTGTGGGGATAAAAGATCTCCACAGCTTGGTTCAAGGTAATCAATAGGCAGAGGTCATTAGCCTTCATCCCTCATCACAGCAGCACAATTGATGCTTCAGGGGCTGCGCGGCGTAGGAGGAAGAGACTGCTGTAGGGTGGACAGGAACAAGGATGGGAAATCTGGGGTCCTGTGCATTAAATACCACGTGCATGGGCTTCATCTCCCTTTGCACTTTTACCCATTGCCTGCAGTGTGTGCCACACAACAGCTCCCTCCCACCAGCTTGCACATCCCTTCTCTCAGCCCACTGGGCACCACACTGCTGTTGCCCGCCTACATACTCCACGAGTGTCATTTCACTGCTCCGCATTGACATGCACAGACACATCTTCGCCCCCACCTGCAGGCAGGTTTGCAATGCACTGACCAGCCCTATGGCTTCCAAGCTGCAGCGGGGTGGATCCTTATCCTGGTGTAAACTCCAGCCGGTGCCACTGATCCTAGACCCCCAGACACACAGAGAAAGCACAGCCCCCCTCACACACACACACTCCCCCGCTTGGCCTCTGCTTCTTATGTTTGCACACACTGCCACAGCCAACTTTCCTCCTCCCCTCCCAAGCAAATTTGCTCAGAGCATCCGAGTTCCCCAGCACACACACATCCTCCCCTCCACCCCGATACTCCCTCCTGCCATGCCAGCCAGCGCCAGCCTCCCACACAGGAAGATAGGCACGGAGACAGGGAGCGGAGCCCTCGGAAAGCTGCTGGAGCAGAACAGATGGCTTAGCAACCAAAAAAACAGTCATTCGCTCCACAAGTTTCTTCCTCAACGTTCTGTTTGTTTTCAGAACACGTTCTCCACCAGAATAAAATACAGGCGAGATGGGCAGATATACAAACACGCCAGCCTTGAGCCCCCAAGGTGTGAAGACCCACCTCCATTTTGCACCCTTGATTTCGCAGATCCCAACTGATCCTTCTTGAGGCACCCCCCCATTGGCACACAGATTAACTTAATCTTCCTTGGGAGACAATACCCTCGGTATTGTTCTTGTCTGCAGCTGGTAGGCATCCTCCATACTTTCCAATGCTTGTTTTTCCATTCCAGATGTGCACCTGACTTGCAAGAACACTTTGTCTCTTATTTCCTGTAGAAAAGCATCTGCTACAAGTTTGATGAGGCTGCATGGTGGATGGAGCAATGGTCAGATCTGCAATAGTACCCATTGGGTAGCATGTGCTGTTAAAAAGTAGTGTCAGGGGTTTTCTGCACCATTTTCTTCCCCCCCCCCCCCCCCAGTGGATTCCTGACTGGGATTTAAGGTAGCAGACAAAGGCCAATTCCTATGAGTGAGGGGAAACTGTCTCTCACAAACAGGAAAGGAGCTGTCATAACCTGTTGATGCCCAGCATCACAGACAAGTGGGAGCTATACTTATTCCTGAACTTACAGGTCAGTTATCAACACTGTCTTTATCCAAGACATACGTATAGCAAGTGAAGGGAGAGTCTTAAACCCTGATCCACCGCAGCTTCCTACTCTCTGGTGGGATTGGGGTTGCCCATGCCTGCTGTACATCAGCAGCTGAACAGTTCTGTCTTTCACCAGAAGGGTTAAGGTCAAGCTGAGCTGCAGCATAATCACAGAATCCCAGACTGGTTTGTGTTGGAAGGGATCTTAAAGCTCATCCAGTCCCAACCCCTGCCATGGGCAGGGACACCTTCCACTAGAGCAGGTTGCTCCAAGCCCCTGTGTCCAACCTGGCCTTGAACACTGCCAGGGATGGGGCAACCACAGCTTCTCTGGGCAGCCTGTGCTGGTGCCTCACCACCCTCACAGGGAAGAACTTCCTCCTATTGTCTAATCTAAATCTCTCCTCTTTCAGTTCAAGGGCATTCCCCTTGTCCTGTCACTACATGTCCTTGTAGAAAGTCCCTCCCCAGGTTTCCTGTAGGCGTGTAGGCCCCCCTAGGCGCTGAAAGGCTGCTGTACGGCAGGTCTTTGCCTCCCTCTAGTGATACATCCAGAATAGGGCCTCACAGACCCACTCCCCCCACAACTTCACCAGAATCCAGGACTGGGTGCTCAAAATACAGGGTCCAACCTTCCCTGCCAGCTGAAATCAGGCTATTAATATAAGTGAGCTAATTAAGGGTTCTCATGTTCACTCCCACATTGGCACTTAATGATGATGCCTCCTGGGTGAGCTCACCAGGTTCATGGGATGGGAGGAGGAAAACTCCAGGAAGGCAAACAGCTGGCCGCAGCACGGCAGGAGGAGAGGAGAGCTGGTTTTGATTGAGGAAAATCTATGCTTTTTGGGGCAATTTGTCTCAAACCTTGCCCCCCAACCCACACCCTTAAAAGGGAATCTCTGCCCTTGCAATGGTCTCCACTGAGAGGGAGCCGCATATCCCTGTTTCATTGCTGAGGATGAGCCTCTGTGTCCCAGAGTACAGCCAATTAAGAAGCGTGCCATGTACAAGCTGCCTTTGTATTCCTGCAGTGGCTGGGTAGTGCCCTCCCTACATGCCATCTCTCACTCGTCCCCTCCCTGGGAAGAAAAGAAAGCACAAAAAGCTTTTTGCAAGATGAAAAAGAATGTTTCAAAGGAAAGGTCTGATGAAGAGGTAATTGGCAAACACAGCCAGTGTGAGGAGAGGCAGGGAGAGGGGTGAGGAGTCCATGGGTGTGGAAAGGCAAACGGTTGTGTCAGTAATTCATAAGGAGGAAGTGCTCCTGTGCTTTGAAGGCTAATGTTCTCAGCCAGTGATGAGCAGCTGTCAGGCCAGGGCAGCAGGGAGATTGTCAGAGCATAGCTTGCTTCATGTCAAAAACATGGTCTGCAAAGACAGAGAGGGTGTTTACATGGGCATCTAGGCAAAGGGGGATGGAAAGGTTGGAAAGATAAGCTGGTCTGTTCTGGGTGATGAGTTTGTGCTAAGGAGCACAAAAGACATGAGATTAGGGTCTCTACCCTCAAGAAAAGTTGTCCTCCCACATGATAATGCTGGGTCATGCCTTGCTCTGACTAAGCCATCTTTATTATACGTAAGGAATTTTACTTACAGTCCCACTTGCACTACATGAAGTTATTCATGCTGTGTCCAGCTAATAGGACAGAAAGTTTTAGTATGAAGGCAGGGACAGGGCCCATCCTGTCTGCATTGTGCTGTATGTGTTTGTGCATTACCAGGCTTTGCTGAAGGCTCAAGGTTGTCTCAACTGTGAGACTCAGTTGTGCTCCTACACAAGCAACATCTACCCTGGGCTGCAAGGATAGGTTGCAGCTTGCCTTGTTATTCCCAGCCGATGTGGATGAAGCTATGGAGACTGCAACATGCCATGACTGCCTGCTCACCTGCATTCCTGTTCTACTGCACCAGGCAGGCACCACCGATGTGGTCTGATCACACACAGGCTCATCAAAGGACAAGGGTATACTGCAGAGCAGTGACCATAGCAGAGAGGTATGCTGGAATGCTGAAGTGCAAATATAGCCTGAAAGAGCTTTTCCTTTGTCCCCAAGGGCCCTACTAGGGGAGGAGGGCATGAGCACTCACCATGCTACCACTGTGAAATTGTGAGCAGTAGTGCTATGCAGCATGGCAACAACTGTGAAATCCCGAGGGGAGTCATGGATTCGTTCTACTGTAATGTATCTGGGTCAAAACAGGGCTGGTGAGGAGAAGCGACAGGACAAGGAGAGCTGGAATCCTTCCTTCCAAACTGCCTCCCCTGTGAGTAAGAACAAGCACACACAATGTCAAGCAGGCTGTTGTCACAACCTGCTTCTGGAGCCATCCATGACTTCTGACAAAGATGGGGAGAGGTGTTGCCCTCACTCAAGCATTTGCTGAGCAGATAGGATCCCTCTGGGCTTCCCCTGCACCGGGCACTGCAGTAGCTCTGCCTATCTCTTCCTTTGGGTAGTAGCAGCCTCTGGAGGTCCACAGCTGAGGCCATGGCGAGGAAGGATGTTCAAAACCCAGGGAGCCTTGTGTGGATCGCTGACAGCTTTGCCATGCCATGGCAGGGCAGGCAGAGGTCATGGAATTGCACAGTAACAGATAGGCTTGGTCCAGCACCAGGCACTGAAGAAGGGAAGAAAACCTCATTTCATGTGAAGGACATTGCTTCCCTCCCTCCAACTCCCATGCTTTTAGCTGACAAGCTTTGAGACTTCCTTCTCCTTCAGTTCCAGCATTCCTTCTCGTATTTCCAGGATGTGATGGTCTGCCTGTTTTTCTCAGCTGTTTCTTTCTCACAAAGCACTGACAAGGGGCTGCTTCTGATATTGGATTACACCTTCCTGCAAAAAATTGTACCAGCAATGCATTATTGTATCTCTGGCTCCCAGACACTAACCACAATGTCATCCTGTTGATGACTATCTTCACTAGCTGCCAGGCTGAAAGACCAGGGAGATAAGTAGAGGTTCTCTTGCAAAGTCAGTGGGTGCCCAAGATCACAGAATCACAGAACAGTTTGGGTTGGAATGGACCTTAAAACTCATCCAGTTCCAATCCCCTGCCTTGGGCAGGGGCACCTTCAGCTAGATCAGGTTCTCAAAGCCTCTTCCAATCCAATCCAACCCTTTCACATCTGGTCCCATGCACAACCTGCAGCATATCCCTCTCATCTAGTAACAATCAGAATTTACCCTGCCTTCTGCTAACACTGGGAGCTCTTCCCCAGCCTCCCAGCCCTGCTCCCTCCCTCTGATCATCTTTGGGAGAGTGGTCATCTCCCTCCTCCATCACTGTGGAAGATGCCAGCAGGGTCTGGGGAAAGAAGGATGCATTTCTTGGCAAAGTCAGTCAAGTTTTGACACAGCAGATCAACCCTTGGCCCTGCCCCTGTGTATTTTACCCACCCTTATTTTTATGCTCTTTCTCCTAACCAGCTTCCCCACAGACATCACCCAATGTGGTATACAGCTCATATTTCTATCACTACAGGGCCATCTTCATTTTTGTTGCATTTTCTTCCTCAATGCCACCAGAAACAAAAATTTATTATCACAGAAGGCCATTATGGATAAATGATCTCCCATCAGCTCTATTTATCAGGGGATGGGAAGGAAGCGGGAGCCTGTGTGTGGAGGTGGGGAGGCTGACAGCCACATTCATCCGCAGACCTAATTAAGGTGCAGTGATGCTGCCCGTGGCAGGTAGTGCCACGGCAGGACATCAGCAGGGAGGCAAACAAACCGGGAAGGGAAAGAAGAGGGCACAGAGATACAACTGGAAGAAGAAGGAGGGCAGGAGAGGAGGAGACAGGGGAAGGAAGACAGGGTGATAAGGGCAGCCCTCTGCTTCTCCATCACCCTACTGGTGCTGCCTCCTCTGGCTTCCCTAGCAAATTCCTAATTGCAGAGGCTTTCTGATTTTCATCTGGCTGCTGTGAAGTGACAGCCCTTTTTGTAATGTTAATAATATCTTCTAAACTCAGAGCAGCAATGAGGCCCCATGGTGTGTGGTGAGAGATACAGGGATGTGGGGTGGGGAGAGGAGCACACAGGGATTTCTTACTTTTTTCAAAGGAATTCAGGGATTGGGCTTTTGATTGGCAAAGGGTAAATAAGCCCCCTCCAAGTCTAGGCCTTGGTATCCACAGGCACACATTTGGCTGAAGGTGAAAGGACAGGGATAAGGAGTGTGGAATGGGAGCAGTCACATACATGGGCATAGAGAAGTGGCAGGAGGTTTTGGTGTGAGAAGGCCAAAACATTCCATTTCATATTGTTGAGCGAGTGAGTGATAAACACGCTGACAAGGAGGGATGAAATGACACACAACAGAAAACAATCTGTACTTGCAGTGACTGGATGACAAGGGTGGGAAAGACACTTTGTGATGTGCACACGCATGTTTGTTCATTGTGCCTACTGCTTTGTACTCATGTGCCGTATGCCCCTATGCATACAGACCTCTTATTGCCACGTGTCCGTGTGTGTGTCCACCCACCGTGCGTGCCCAGTGTGAGCCTGTGAAAGTCTAAGCAGCAGCTTGGATTTGTGCCTGTGAGAAGCTAGCCCAGGCTGCCATTGAACAGTTGTGCTTGTGTGTGTACATGCGCACACGCAGATAGATGCTGCTTCCCTTCTGCACCAGCTGAGTGCCCAACAAGCTGCAAGGCATCTGATGTCCGGACGGCAGTTCTGTGCTCATGGATGCTGTGAATGATACAGGCTAGCTGTGGCAGTTCTCAGCAGCTCAGGAGAAGGCTCTTAACTCATGCAGACAGCCGATCCTAGGGGCAGCTGGCAAGATGCTGGAAGCCAATCCATTGTGACAGCTGCCCTGCCAGGGGTGGTTGAGGGCTTCTCTCTTCTTGTTTTCACCACAAACTGGTTACCTAGTGTGAGGCTAACAGGGCCACTGCTGGATCTGACATAAATGGAATCTAAGGGGACAAGCACAGAGTGCATTAAGCAGAAGAGCATCAGGAAAGCAAAGCACTCGAGAGCTGCACATTTCTTTGTTCATGTGCTACTGTTACACACTCTTCTCATTCTTGTTGCTTTTCTCAGGATCCTTTTTCCTTTCTGTCTTCCATTGCTCCTCCTAATCCTCCCCAGCTCCACTACATCCTTCTCTCTTTTTCCTAAGTACCTTCCCTCCATGGCCTCCCTGAGCACCACTCAGGATACTGTAAAATCAAGAGCTTCCAGAGTGGCTGGCACTGGCTCTTTGGATATCTTTCAACAAAGAAGTTTGAGAGGGGACTACAGTCATCCCCTACTGTTGCCACACTTTCTTCAGCATCCCTAAGCCACTCTGGAAGCCCCACAGCTAGGCAAGTTGCCAGCTAATACAGAAAACTGCTGGGTTTCTGCTTCCCAGAAAGCTCCTGACAGCACAGGTAAGCCCCATGCTATGAATAAGGGAGTAAACAATAACAGCTCTTGAGCCTATTGAGAAGACCCAAAAGAGCTGTGATGCCTCAGCATAATGTTCATCCTTGTAGATAGGTATACGTAACAGGGAAGAGAGTTTGAGAGCAAGCACAGAAAACCAAAGTCTTTTTATCCTCCTCATGCCCCACAGTTAGCTCTTTCTCTACAGTTTCATTCATTTCTTTCAGCCCTCTGCAGGAATGCTGGCCTCACAAACCAGTTGGAGGAGCCTGTGAGGACCCAGTTTTCTAGTCCCACAAAGACTAGGAAGAAAAGAAGAGCACAGTGTGTGACTTGGCAGAGGAAGCACCTTTCTCACACCTCACCCCATAAATCTCATGCCTGACAGAGTTTCTAATGCTGGAGTCACTTAAAAGCACAGTATCGCATTGGTTTAAATTGATGAATGGCACTGAGAGTGGGGACAGCCTAAAGCTCTGAACAGGGACCCTGGCGATGGCAGGCCTCCCGCTCTTGTTCACATTCTGCTGCCTTTCTCCACTAATGGAGCCTCATCTTTTTAATTAGAAAGTAAGAACTCTCCAGGTTGCTGTCTGAAATGCTAGGAGGCTCTTTAGGGAGACCTGGAAGCAGCAATGCTTGGCTTGGAAACTTTTGAATCAGGAGAGGACAAAAGAAGGAAAGGACAAAGAGGTTCAGAGCATTCATTCATGAAGGGTTGTGCCTCCTCAGCTGTCAGTGGTGCCAATAACAGCCTGTCAAGTTGTTTGATAAGCTCAGTGCCAGCTAGACTTGTCCGGAAAAGTAATGAATATAATGGTTCTCAGAAAAGGCCTTCTCTAAAAGACATGAAGAGAAGTCCAGGGCAATAACCTTCTATCCTCCAGGAGAGAATGGATTCCTGAGGCAGCACAGTGGAGACCATGGGAGATCATTCCAAGGCGAGGGTCTGACCTCACTGCAGCCAGCACTGAAGTTCACATTGTTGGGACCAGGCTAACCCTTTATCAGATCATTCCTTTGACTCTCTGGATTCATCTCTTCTCAGACTGAAAAAGGAGAAAGGTTTTTTAAAGATGTCTGCCTGGTTTGGTGTTATTTCCTGTCCAGTGATGACCTAAGTGCAAACCAATGGCAGAATATCCCCCATTCTTATGAAACTCCATTTTTCACTTCCATTCTGGAATCAGACCTTTTCACATTCTGATTCTACTCTATTACCTGTGTTTGCACAGCACCAAGCACTAAAACTTAAGTTGCATCACACCCCCCCCCCCGTTATTTTGACCTTCTCCTTTCCACTCCTCCCTACTGTCCTACCCTTCCCAGCTTGCAATCCCAGAACACTGTCCCTTGCTCTGCCACTGCTCCTCAATGGCTGCCTTCCCCATCTATGTTCCATTCCCCAAATTTCATGTTACTACCATGTAAAATCTTTGAAAATAAGGCAATCATGGAGAAGTCTGTAAATCAAAGGCCTTCTTCAGAGTTACAGGTGCATTTTCACTGAGGCTTTTAAAAGAAACCCTCTGCGATTTAGTTATCCGTCTCCCAACATGGCCCCAAGTCCTCTCTCCTTTAACTTCCAGCCTCTCACTCAGACTTTTCCTGTGCAACAGAAGCTCTGAATGGCCATTCCTGCTCCCTCTTTTGCTCTCTGGGAACAACGCAAAGTCACAGTTCAACATCTTTACCATGTAGCTTCCACAATCGCTGCTTTCCACTGTCACTGGGATGCAAACACGATGGTGTCAGGAAGGCTTCTAATGTGTTGGCAGGGGAAAGCATTGGAATATAGCTTGCACTGCAGATGCTTCATGGGAGGTATACTGAAATGAAGGCAAAAGGAAATATGTGAGACTCATAGAGAGCTCACAGCAGGTAGCTAAATAGAGCAAGGTGGTGTGGTAGATGCTGAAAGACAGAGGGAGGAGGAAAGGGTGCCTATGGAGAGCACCTTCCCTGCTTGGCTGCTGGCAGGCACAATGATGTCAGTCCTCCTACAAAGGGACCTGGCAAAAGGATAATTTCAGCTGTGGCATCTCTGACTGGTGGCTGCGCTGATGAGCAGGGCTACTGCGATGAGCTTACCCTTGAGAGAGTGCACACAGGGCCAGAAAGGGAAAAGGGAAGGAGAAGCATGGTTTGGGACAAGAGGGAGAGAAAGTGGCTTTAAAATGTGGCAGACTTTAATCTCCTCTGCTTGGGTGGCTGCTTTTGGGGATAGGGGAAGAGATAGAGGCAGAGTCAGGAGGCAGACACTGCCACACATGATCCCTGCAGGTACTAAAATCAGCCGATCTTCATTTCTAAGCCAAGTGTCTCTTCCTCAGAGCTTGTACAGCTTCCTGAGACAAAGGAAGCTTTTCTATCCAGAGTTAAATTATCTGTGACAAGCATCTGCCATTATGCTATGTTCCATCTTCCCTGAAAGTTCCAAGAATCCCAACTTTCCTAAGGTGCTGGTCCCCAAGGTCCACCATTTTCCTCTTTTGCTTTATATTCTCCCTCCTTTACATGAGCCCCACCTGATCCTTAAGTACCAGAAACTAGGAGGGAGCACAGCCAGGACACCCAATCCAAATGGGTACTCCATACCACAGCACATCATGCTCGGTATAGAAACTGGGGTGTTGGTTGGGAACACATGGTCAACATAGACTCATAGAATCATAGAATAGTTAGGGTTGGAAAGGACCCCAAGATCATCTAGTTCCAAATCCCTGTTCTGGGCAGGGACAACTCCCACTAAACCATGCCACCCAAGGCTATGTTTAACCCAGCCTTGAATACTGCCAGCAATGGAACATTCACAGCTTCCCCGGGCAACCCATTCCAGTGCCTCACCACCCTTACAGTGAAGAATTTCTTCCTCAGATCCAATCCAAACTTTCTTTATGTTTGAACCCGTTACCCCTTATCCTCTCACTATAGTCCCTCATGAAGAGTCCCTCCCCAGCATCCCTATAGGTCCCCTTCAGATACTGGAAGGCTGCTGTGAGGTCTCCACGCAGCCTTCTCAGCTCCAGGCTGAACAGCCCCAACTCTCTCATCCTATCTTCATACAGGAGGTGCTCCAGTCCCCTGA
>JASSUY010028977.1:0-15273 GCA_032466535.1 Forpus xanthops
CCCATCCCCTCGGACTGAGGAAGAAAGAGAGGGGAGTGAGTGAGAGAGCGGCTGCATGGGTTTGAAAGCCTCAAACCCCGACACCGGTCTTTAATACGGATCTAATTCTGACTCCATTGCGGTGCCGCGCAATCACATTAGGCAGCGCGAGGAGGCTCGGCGCCCCTTCAAGCGTGATAAACTCTTCATTGCTTCCCCGAAGCTCTAATGAGCCAGCGAAGGCAGGCCGGGCGGGAAGGATTGATACCGGGGAGTAAGGCGAGGAGAAGGAGGAGGAGGAGGAGGAGGAGCGGGCTGGGGCTGCTTCTCCTCCGCTAAGGGAAGGGGAGCTCCCGGCTCCCAACCCGCCGCAGCCCGGGCTTGCTATCTTCCTCTCTCGCACGCCGAGACCCTTGTATACGCCCCAAGCGACGAGCTAAGAGGTGGGAAGTGTCGGTTAGGCCGGTCGCCCTCCCACCCGTCCCCTGCTGAGGGACCCCCCTTCCCCGTGAAGCGGGAAGCGGCGGCTTATCGCGGTTCTGCGTGAGCCAGACGGAAAGGTTGCGGCAAAGGTGGGACGTTTGAGTGATGGGTTGGCACAAGGCAGTGCTTATCTCTTTAAGGAATGGAAATGAGGTCTAATTAGCATAGACTGGTTACAATTAGCATATGAGTCCCGTTCGGGGACTTGGAGGAAGGGAGAGGACCAAGCGGCAACTTAATGGGGTTTTATTAGGAGAAATTAGCCACCGCCGAATAGTCATAAAATATCTAAATTATTAGTAGCTCTGCAAGTTATTGTGAGTGCTTCTTGCACATGCTAATATCTATTGGGTCTGTGCCGTGCCTGCTAATCACAAAAACAAACTGCGGGACCAGCATCATCTCTCCGCTGTACATTGTTATGCCGTTGTAGGCACGGTGTGACAGCTTTATATGGATATATATGCGCGAGTGTGCCTTGGTTTGAGGAGTACGTTTTTGCTAATGCCTTATGAGCTATGTAAATGGAATACATTCGAGCAAAAATAACAAACTGGTCTCTAGAGGAGCAGGCTCACCTATAATATAATGGGGGGATTGTGGGGGGAAAGAGGAGGCTGAATCATACGGCTTTTGTTGAGACAGAATGAAATGCAAAACCCCTATAGTTGTGGCAATCACAAGCATTCTGAGGCCAGAAGAAAAGCCCTTCTATATACGTGATGATCTCCAGAGACAGAGGATATAGAAAAGCCACTCAAATATATGTATTTTTAACACATCCATGCTTGCCTTTATATTCACACAGGTTAGAGATTCTTTTTAATGAGCACCAACTATAATATCTACTCTAGGTGGGGTCCAGTTATTGTCTCTTTTTCCAAACGTGATCAGCTGGGGGGGATGCTGTGAAAGGGGAGTAATGAAGTATCAGCATTTTTAATTCATAGTGAGAGGTCAGGCAGACTGACCCAAGATAGGGTCTGACAGAAAATTTGTTATGCAGGTGGGTAAAAATGTCCCAACAATAAGAATAATTGCACCATTCTCACCAAGCTCCTTGCTCCGTGTCTGAAGAAAGAGGTTGCTCTTCCATTGGCAAGCCTTTTCCACTGAATATGTACAAACATAGGACTTCTGGGCTGCATCCAGCAGAAACTAAGCTAAGCAGTAGGTGTGGATGCTGTGGCACTGGGAGGGGAATAACACTAAGGATTATCCTTCTTGTCCTTTTATGAAACGAAATGTAATTATCCCAAGCATTGCCAGGACCAGCATAAGCTCTCGACACCTGGTGGTGGCTGTCTTTTCACTGGAAGGACCAAAGGAAAACGAGGGGGAATGCTGTAATTCACCTTTCAGGGTTCAGATTCCTTGTGTTAATTTGTAAGTGGTGCATTTTATCATATTACATATGTAAGTAACATTATATATGTGTCATATCATATATTACAAAAAGGTCAGAAACAAAACCAGAAAAAAGTAATCTTAAATGGTAGGTATGGCCCACCTGGCCCCCCATTTTGGAGCAGGATTTGGAACAACTTCTGGGTTTCATCTGTTTGACATGTTTAGAGCATGGTGAGTGCCTCTGAAATGTTGACTGTGGTGCCTGATGAGGAGCCTAATTTACATATTCTCAATTTAATCTAAAGTAGGCGCTAATTGATTACTGCTGAATGTCAGCATGCTCTGATTATCTGTTCAAGATGCTCTGAAAAAAATCTACAACCCTGAGGTGCAAGTAGGAAAGGGGCATTTGAATTCAGTATGACATGCGAGCTGGTTTGGGCTGGAACAGAGTTAATTTCCCCTATAGTAGCTGGTATGAAGCCATGTTTTGCGTTTGTGCTGAGAACAGTGTTGGTAGTCCAGGGATGTTTTAGTTGCATGTTTACACAGAGCCAAGCTCTTTTCTGCTCCTCATGCCACCAGCAAGTAGGCTGGAGGTGCACAAGGAATTGGGAGGGGACAAAGCTGGGACAGCGGGCCCCAACTGATCAAGGGATATCTCATAACATATAAGGTCATGATAACCATATCAACTATGAAGGAGAAGAAGGAATGGGGGGCCATGTTTGGAGTGATGATGTTTGTCTTCTCAAGTCACCATTACATGTGATGGAGCCCTGCTTTCCTGGAGATGGCTGAGCACCTGGCTTACTGATAGGAGGCAGTGAATGAATTTCTCATTTTGCTTTGCTTTTGTGCACAGCTTTTGCTTTGCTATTAAGGAGTCTTTATCTCAACCCACGAACTTTCTCACTTTTACTTTTCTGATTCTTTCCGTGACCGCAACGCGAGGGGAGTGAGGGAGCAGCTGTGTGGGGCTGAGCTGCTGGTTGGGGTTAAATCACACCATGGAATGCCTGTTTACTATTTTACCTGGTATTATATAAAGTTTTTAATTTTCCAGATCTGAGGCTGTTGAGTGACTGCTGCTTTGTCATGTCCTTCCAAGGCAAATGAGACAGGTACAGAATTGTCCTTGCTTTCTGTCCTGACTGATTTTTCTCAAACTAGACATCTCTTCCACAGGTTTTTTTCTCATCTCTTCCCAACCCTGTCCTTAACAGCTTCAGACTTCAGCCCTGAATTTCCTTTCGCTGACTTTGAAGGAACAGTATGAGGTCATAGGAGGAAGGTCAGGCTTACATTTAATATACCATGCTGGATTTCGAGAGACAAGCCATGAATCTCAGCAGTGATTTGTTCTCTGAATTCAAGACTGTGAGGAAAGCAGTGTGTAGTTGATCCTGGCTCTGTGTATAACTTGGGCCAAATCCATACTTTCTTTAAATCTCAGATTCCTCTCCCATGACTTGACTATCTCTTCTTTGTAGGCAGTGAGAGCCATCTCTCACTATTACAGTTGTACATGGCTTATCATAAGAAAGCCTTGACACACAGGCTGATGTAATGCTAACTAATCAGGCGTTTCCAGTCAGGTAAAAAAGCATTACAGCTTTTTACTCTCATACTTCATGCATTATTTTGGGACTCTTCTCTTTTGCAAAGAACTGAGCTTTTGTGGTTGGCTTGTTTGGGTTTGGTGAGCTTTCTTTTCTGGGCACTGAGCCCAGCTTTAATTTGTTTACATATTTTGCAGCATGCCTGATTCCGTACCTGGAGGTAGGTATCTATCTATTATTTAAATAAATACCTACACCCTGAATGAGTAATAAGTCACCACAAACAAAAATCTAAAAAGTGAGGAAATGCTCTCTTACTGTTTCCTTTTTTCTTTTTCTTTCTTTTTGTGGCTGGCTGCAATTAAGTGGCAAATTGCTGCTTCTTTGGTTTACACTAGGTTTAATCAGCACTCTAGTGAGGTCATTTTTCCCTGGTCAGCCTTGGTATGTGGGGTTATTTCCCCAGTAGAAGTATCTTCCAGCTTAAATCCTGTCATGCAGAAAGCTTTTTCTTCATGTATGCTCTCCCCCTGTGATTTTCATGAGAGCTCTGCCCTCCAGCTTTTCCAATTCAGCATTCACGGTATGAACTTATGTGTTTGGGAAGCTGCCAGAGGATGGGGAGCTAAGGCAGCAGCCAGAGCTGTGCAGAAGTGTTGTGGGGTTTATTTTTTATTTTGAGCAGTTAATCTCCATTAGATTGCCCAGCTCCTGTTATGCTTCTCTTATACGGTAAAGGACTGTGCAGGAAATGCTGTCATTAAGAAATTTCCCTTTCTGCGAGTGCTGTTAAGGTTCTGAATACTTGAATGCTGTTTGGCTATGTCAAGTAGAGGCTCTAAGACAACTTAAATATTTTTTTTTCCTTCTTTTTTTTTTTTTTTAATCCTGTAGTACTTTGCCTTCCTACCATGCATTTCTAATATGTGTCAGTCTATCCCAAACAGTTGCCTGCCTGCTTCTTGCTCCTTCCAGTTTCCCCTATGCAGAACAACCCATGTAATCTAGTGCCCAGCTGAAGTACTGCTGAATCCTGAAGTCCAGCAATGTCAGCCCCAGCCCTGTTCAGAGCTGTCCCACAAATCTCCCCAGTGGCAGTTTTTTGTACCCTGTTTCTGCGTCCTGCCTGCTCATCCCCTCCTGTTTGCCTCCCCAACTCCTTGTCACACTGATATACATCCATGGCTTCTCTGTCCTGAGTGTCCTGGGGCCCTGTTCCATTTCACTCGCATCCTAGCTAGCAAGGCTGGACTTTCCCCAGGGGAAATGAAATGCAGACATGCTTGCCATAGCCCATCAGATGAGGAGTGTGAGCCAGCCTTCACAAGGAGAGCACACTGCCACTCCTATTGAGCCTTTGGTCCTGCTTTTCTCTGTCTTCCAGGAGCAGAAATCAAACAACCACTGTGGTTGGGAGACCAAGGAGAAGGGGAAAGGTGAAGGCTTGGTAGCATTTCCACAGCACTTCACCACTTCTCTCCCTATCGTCAGCTCTGTGCCTGCTTTCCTGGGTGACCTGCCCACAGTTTGAGACCTGCGTCTTTAGAGTGACCCCACAGAAGGAAGCTCTGGCCTGGCAACCCTGGGCAAAAGGGAAGAATCACAGGGTGGTCTAGAGGAACCCTCATGCTTCCCCAACCACAAGAAGTGTGCTGTGAGGGTACATGTCCCACATCCCTTTTCAAACACATCAGGAAGGTGCAAGATGTTTCCTAAAGTCGTTTTCATACTTCCTTCCTGGATCTTCCTGCTGTTCAGCAGGGACATCTAACCAAGCTCTATGGATCGGGGCTCAGCCTTGGCAGGCAAAGAAGTAGCTCCACTTGGATTGGCTGTTCCTTCATGCAGGCAGGTCATCCAGTTTCCTCCCTTTGACTAGTCAATAAGACACCCCATGACTCCAAGTCCTTACCCCCACATTTCCTTGCTTTTCATATCCCGTTTATTTCCATCCCTCTTCTCTGCCATTACCTCTCATTTACCTATTGCTTGTGCACAACACGGCCCTGCTCTCAGCCTCCTCAACCCTCTTGTTTCCTCTCCTGGGTCCAAGCTACCCCCTTTTCCTCATGGCTGGCACCTCCCCAAAGTCTCCTCTCCTGTCTGGGCCACTTTGTTCTTACACTTGTCTGAAAGCAAATCAAAGGCGGTCCATTGTGAGAAAATGGAGAAGTGGCAAAATGACTGGGGATAAGAGAAAGCTGGGATTAGAAAACCAATTTTTTGTTTTCTCTTTCTTCTGATTTGGCACAGGTAGCACCAGAGTAGTAAGCTGTGTAAATTCTTCTTTTTTCATCCTAGAGAAGGCTAGTCCTTATTTTATTGCAGAGAAAAACCTTCCAGCAAAACCAGGAGCAACCTATATATTTTGATTGTAAAATGCTGCATTAGAAGAGTTAATACAAATTTCTGTGTCGAGACAAAGATTTCAACAAAATACTGAGGAGGAATTGCTGGAAAGCATAATTAATAATTATCCTATAACTATCACAATAATTAATGTGCAGTGTTTCACTTCACCAGTTTTTTTCAAAATATTTGATTATTTCTGCCTTCACGGTGTGAATTTCAGGTGGTGAAAATGAGTTGCTTTGCACCAGTAAATCTCCTGAATATGCAATGAAGAAACCTGCAGCAGTCAGGAGCCCAGCCAACATGGAAGATGAGATGGTGAGCTGGGAAACAAAGGTGAAAGAGAGAGGCGATGGAAGCAAAGCATTTCGTGCAATAGCTAAAATACAGATCTCTGGAGACTTAAAGATATTGCATGAACATCAATTTTGCATGCCTATTGTCTGAGTGGTATTAGCGTGTGTAGGACTCGCAGCCCCCCTTCCTGAGTGAGGGGAGCATCATGGCAAATCAGAAAATAGCATAACTGAATCAGCTCCACCACATGACAGGACTTAAAACCCACCTGGACAAGGCCCTGAAATGGCAACATACCCCAAGCACCTTGGCACTCAGCTTCCCCCACTGCCTCCAAATTACTTCTGAAAGGAAAGCAAGATTTCAGCAGCAGCAGGAGACAGTCTAGTCATGGATTTCATTAGTGGTCTCTTTTGCCATCTGTGAGACTCTATGGCTCAGAAGCTGGATGAAACAGCTTTCTGGAAACTTCTCTAGAGAAAAGGCAGCTAAAAAAAATGCGTGTCATGCTTATGCTGTTTATGGAGAGCTTGTTTTGTCCATGGGAATAAAACAAAATTCCAGTAGTTTACCACTGAGGTAGCATGTGAGAGTCAGAACATGCTGCCACAGGTCTGAAAGATACCATTCCCATCCCTCCCTCCCCTTTTGCCCCTGCATAAAAGTTGGCAATTAGTTTTTACTGCACATATATGAAGGGAGATACATGCTTTGGCCTCTTTGTGAGAGCAATAATTCTCTTAAATTGATGTGTCAGCAAACTAAAACTCAATATTTTTTTCACACAGTGTATTTTGCAGTCAGAGGACCTTCACTAATCGGAATAAAGCAATTTGGCTCCCTGTCATTGCTCACTGAAAACATATGAGCTGGTTGGCACGTATGGCCTCCTAGATTTATCAGTGTCTCCCATCTAGTGCATGGGAGGTTCAGGGCTGCAGCTCAGAGAGGAGTGAATTTTTATGAATGCTTTTTCCCCTCCCTGAGAATTCCCAGAGTGAGATTTATTCCTTAGTTTCAGAAATATTTTATTTATTGTCCATATCCCATATCCTCTTTAGGTCAACTCAAAGTCATATTTTACATTTTTTATTTTTAGTACTGCATCTTTATTGCTTTGTTCATTAAAATAAAACGTGAAACAACCCAAAATTTGAGCGAAGTATTGTTGCCATAAGTCTCCTTTCCTTTTTTCTTGTGGAGTGCTGTGATATGAACACACACAGCTGTCCATCCAGCAGAGCTGTATAAAATGGATTTGCTGCATCTTGCAGCAGGTTCATGAAAGGCCAGCTTTGGCGTCATGTCTTTGTCATGCTGCCTTTAAGGAAGTCCTCACCTCCCTCCCAGCTGAATTAGTACAGCTTACACTGGTGCTCTTGCCAAGGTAGATGGGATAGGCGTGTTTTAACAGTCAGCCTTTACAGCTTGATTACACTAGAATATTTTCTTTTGCCTCACTGACTCTGCATCGAGTAGTCTCCCTCTGTCCCCCTGCAGCTCCAGGAATTCCTTTTTGCTAGCTCTTGAACTGTGTTTTTGCCTAGAGGAATGTTTCTCAGCCTTTGGATGATGTGAACCACAAAAATGCACTGAGATCCCACTGCACCCAGCATATCACACACATCTAGTTACAAAGAAAGGGTTGTTATGCACCAGGTGCAGCAAATGGTTGATATGCAATTTATTTCAAAGCTGTGCCAAGGAGAATGCCTGTTTTGGGGTAAGAGAGCTGATCAAATGTCCAGATAGCTCCTCTAGTACTTGCTCCTGACAGAAGGGTAGCCCAGTCAGGGACAGCCTTCACTGGGGATAAAGAGAACGGTTATATTCCCATTCTGGCCTTGTACACACCCTGACACAGGGCGTGGACCAGCGCTGTTGATGCCACCATGGTGACAATCCTGTGCCTGTGGTGACAGTATTGTTTCTGTCCTCTGTGAATGACCTTAGTGTCAGATGGAACCTAAAACACCATGCTTCAGTGAGAACCAGAAGGAGGTATTTCAATCATGGCTGAAAAAACTTTTCAGTGTATGTGTTTGAGGAATTAGTTTCTTACCAACTACTGTCCTAAAGCCCTCTCTTCTCTTAGCTGTTCTCACCTGAAATTATAAGTACTTAGAAGGCTGGCTGCCTTCCTGGCTTGGCAAGAGGCATATGGGCACTGATGTCTTTCTGGTTATGGGCTTTAACTTGCCCACATGGTTGTGAGGATGTCAGCTGACTTCCATGCACGGGGTTTAACCATCCAGGCTAAGCCTTCAGCTAGGACATGCCAGTCTGGAAAGTGGCATCTATAACAGCTTGGTCTTTTCCACAAAAGAGACATGACTTCTGTGCTCAAGACAGAAGGGGTCTGTTCTGTGCCTCCCTTTCAGCCTTCTCCTGGAGGTGACCTGCTGGTCTCAGCAGCTGGGAAGGACATGCTATCTGTGGCTTCTCATGCCTTTATTCTACCCTTGGCACGTTGTGGAAGGAATGCTAAGAAGTTTGGTTAATAACCAGAGAAAAAACGTCCCAAGCCTTTGGAAGTCCATTTATACTTTTAATCACACTCTTTAATGAGCTGAATTTTTCTTACTTATCATTTCCTTTGTTCATGCCCATTAAGGTGTTATTCACAATTTTAGCTCAAACAATACCTCTTAAATAAGAGAATAATATTAAGTGCATCAGCACAAGGAGGGGAAGCTGCATTTAAAAACTGAAAGTACAGCTTGATTTCCACTTTCAAAGCATTTAATTTCACCTGGTCCACACATTTAATATTTTCCAATAAAATAACTAGATGGGGGCACATTAAAATGGTCTCAGTTGAGCTGTTTTAATAAAAGGAGAAAGTTTAAAGAGCTCAGCCATGGATGAAAAGCTATTTAAAACAGGCAGGTTGGATATTTCTGGCATGGATGCATGAGGTATCTGTCTCCACCTAATTAAAAGGCCTATATTGTTCAGTGCTACAACACCCCACATGACAGACATATTAAAGACCCAAGAGACCACCATGTTGTCCTGCGTTGCGTATCCCTCTCATAGTCATCCCATACATGTATATGTGATCAACCCTGCCTGCAGTTCCCCAGCAATATGGTGATTCAGTCTTTACTCCTCATAGTCCTGCCAGCCTGTGAGGACAGTTGCAGCTCTTGAAAGTGAATTATTCTGGGTAACATCTAGCTCCTGGAAAAATGACACTGTCTTTGTGCACCACAGGTGGAAAAACAGAGGCCAGAATTGACAACAATTAATGATTCCAAGAAAAGCTGCTTCATTCTGTGTTCTTCCATGTAAAAATTTACCATTGTTATTTCAGGGGGACTTACACCTAGGAAAAAGCAAATGGGTGCTTTTCCTGCAGTTGTTGGCTTACTAGAACTAACAGTGAGCTGGATTTGCTTGAATAGGGAGCAGATATTACTAAATAATTCTCAGCCTGTGGGATTCTGCTAAAAATAAAGCAAAAAAAGGCTATCTAGCAGGCTAACAGACTGAAAAGACACACAAAATGCTCATGCATCCTCCTTCTGGAGGGGCAGCCATGGGAGATCTTGAAGGGAAACAAGGGGTGGCCATGAGAGGTCAAATGCAATTGTGAGGGGAGATCATGAGGGAACAGAAGGGGAAGCCATGAGGGAAGACTGTGAGAGGAAAGAAGGGGCAGCCATGAGGGGAGATAATGAGGGAAGAGGAGAGGTGGCCGTGAGGGAAGAGAAGGGGAGGCCATGAGGGGAGGTCATGAGGAAAAAGGATGAGTGGCCATGAGGGGAGATCATGAGGGGAGAAGAGGGGCAGTGCTGTGGTTTAAGCCCAGCTGGTAACTCAGAACTATGTAGCCGCTCACTCACTCCCCCACCACTTCCTCCTCCCAGTCCCAGAGGGATGGGAAGGAGAATCGAAAGAATGTAACTCCCATGGATTGAGATAAGAACAATCCAGTAACTAAGGTATAACACAAACCACTGCTGCTATCACCAGTAAGAATAATGATAAGGGAAATAACAAGGGAAGAGAATACAACCGCTTACCACCTACCCACCAATTCGCAGCCTGACCCAAGCAGAGATCCCCAAGCAGGGAAAGAAGGGGCAGCCATGAGGGAAGATCATGAGGAGAGAGGAAGGGCAGCCAAGAGGGGAGATCATGAAGGGAGAGGATGCGCAGCCATGAGGGAATATCATGAGAGGGGAGGAGGGGTTGCCATGAGGGGAGAACATGAAGGGAAAGGAAGGGAAGCCACGAAGGAAGATTATGAAGGGAGATGAGGGGTGGCCCTGGTTGTGGAAGGGCAGTTGTAAGAAGAGATTGTGAAGGGAGGGGAGGGCAGCCAGTGACTAAACCTGGCTGAAATTCTCTTGAGAATTTGGCAACAAGCATGGTGTTCTCCAAGGCTTTCTTAGGGAAAATTTTGGAATGACCCCCAAAATTTTCCCTTCCTATGTAAGCATCCAACACAAAGCATGATGCTGTTTGTATGTGATGAAACATCCATTATGTGATGGCTTAGAAACAGTATTAGCATTCTTATAAAATGCAGTTACTCTCTAGAAAGAATACTCTGATGGCAGTAGCAGCATTAGAATTCTTCATGCACAAAGGAACTAATTAATTCTGTCATCAAATAAGAAGTGTGGGTAGTTAATTGTTTTAAACCCCATTTCACAGCTAGGTGTAGGAGCAAGTAGGACTGCGTGTGTAAAGAGATATTATGGAAAGGTCAAGTGACTTGCGTGAGGTTAGACAATCAAGGGAGCAGCAGAGGCAAGGATTTAGATAGTCTTTGTTTCCAGGTTGATCACCTGTTAGATCATATTAGATCTCAAAGATTGTGTGGATATTGGTATGCTTTTATTGGCCATTTCGACTGCATGTTATTTCCCCATGGTTTTTAATCTTATCCTTTAAGGCCAATATTGGTTGGCAAAGATTATAACAACATACAACAGATTACATTTTAATAGAGGATTCCAAAGTAATGAGGGCTATATTCCCCTGCTGTCTCTAGATTCATTGGTCCCGGTGCAATCTCACTTGGGATAAGGACACTGGAAACGTTAACTGACAGAATGCTGTTGGAGTTTTAACCACACCATCAGGTAGCAGTGCCATACACTTTTGTATGTGTTGGCACCTCTGAGAAGAGCTGCACTGAGGTGAGAAACAGTGAGACAATATCTTTGAAGGAGATGCAGGAAGGAATGGAGGGAGAGGAAAGGCTGAATCACAGAATGGTTGAAGAAAGAAGACACCTCTTGCTTCAGACTAGAAATTGTCTAGTCCCAGGCCCCTTGGTCAGAGCAGGGTCACCTACAACAGGTTACTCAGAGCATGTCTGAACAGGTTGGGAGTACTCCAGGGATAGAGTCTCCACAAACTCTCTGGACAATCTGTTCCAGTGTTCAACCACCCTTACAGTAAAAAATGTTTTTTTTTTTTCTTCTGTTTAAAAGTAGTTTCTTTCTTGTTACCCTGTAACCCTTCCTGTTCTACGACTTCCTGACTTGATTTCAGGTAATCTGTCTCCCACACCAGTCCTAGTATAATGTGCTCTTCACCAGGTTGGTGAGCCTGTTGACAAAGATGCTTTGTCTCACTTGATCAGGTGGATCCAATCTCTTCCTGCTGAGGAACTTGATCTTGGTTGGCACCCCTGATGTACCAGGAGTAACTGCCATGGGAGCCTTACCCTGTAGCATGACACCACTGTTGCTGAGCAAGGAACACTGTCCCCAGGAGAGTTTCTGGCTTTCCTCTGCATGCCCTTCTGCAAAGTGCTGCAGATTTACGGGCAAACATCATCAGTCTCTGCTGAAATCCAGCTGCTGGTGGGACACCACACAGTTTAACTGGTTCTAATGAGACTTGGCACTGGGACTCAGCAGTGTCCAGAGGGAAATGGCAACTCCGTGGCAGAATGCTCCTCATGTTTTTTCTTCACATGATATGGAATAAATAATCTCTTGAACTTCAGCAGACAGCAACTGAGTTTGGGAGTCTTTCTTCTTGTGTCATCTAACCTACTGAAGAGAAACTACTGCAAAACAAAGAATGCCACTACCCATAGCTCTTGAATTTTCCGAGGCAGCCTTTCTTCCATTTGATGCCTGTCTCATGCTGCTTAGTTTGAGATCTCGTGAAATCACAGTTGTGGGTGGCATGGTTGTTCCTTGAGATGCAACTTCAAAACTAAGGAGGCCACTATCCCCTTCTGTGCTTGCTTTATATTCCTGGCTGTGTTAGTTCTTTGCTCCATTTAATGATATAAAAGGTGGGAATGCAAGTGCTTTTAACAAGTCACAGGGGCTTTGGAACAGAAAAACGAATATATCTGAGAAACGGGAAAGTATCTGAGAAGAGAGGAATTGTCAGCATGAGAGACCTCAAGCTGAGTGACTGAGAGTTGACATTCCTTCTATTTATTTATAAAATTTGTAACTGTGGAAATTAGCCTTAGAAGCTGTAGACCCATTACTGTTAGTTTTATCGTTCTTCTAAGACATACCCTGAGGCATTCCTGGAGATTGAATCCTACTGTATTTTGCAATAAGCCCATAATTGATTATGCTATGGAGCTTTAATATGGGTTGAGAAATGGAATCCAAAGTAAATACATTCAGAATTTTGCTAGCAGGCCAAATTTAAATCTGGTTTTCTGAACCTACCAGGATTATTCCTTCTCAGCTAACGATTTAATTTGAACTAGCCACCCTGAGAGGTGCAGTAGATGGGTAAGTCCAGGCTATCTGAATGCTGGGCTTCTCTAAAGAAGTTTATTCTGTCTACTTCAACTCTAAGTTTATAAAGATAAAATTAAATTTAACATTATTCATTATAAATCCCGCCTGGTGCTTCCTCCGGTAATGATTCAGATGCCTGTCACCAATGCCATCATACACAGGTTTGCTGGTTTCTTTCATTTCTGAAAAACAAGTATGTTACGCCATATTCCCAAAAATGCAGGAGAACTGAATTAGGTGGTGGTGGTTTGCCTTTATATTTCTCAGCCTGAAATATGGCCCATGCAGCTTCCTACTCTTTTTTAAATCTTTTTGCTCAGCTAACTAGTTTGATGGAAATCTGTCCTTTCTAAAAGAAGCTTGTTCGTTTTGCTCATTAATGAGGAATGAGAGAGATGTTGGTCTCTTCCTTTCACTCGAAAGGTTCCTATTTCCTTTTCTCATTTTCTAAGGACCATATTATTTCCTTTGTTATGCAGGTTTCTCCTGCTGTCTGTAGCTAATTCCAGGGCTTAAAGTGGGCTAACTTGTAGATCTGGTAGAAATTGAAGTTTCTTAAAGCACATCATTTGCTATCTAGGAGGCATCCTAAACAATGATGCTGCTACAAGCAAAAGAAATTTTTGTTCAGAAGTGACAGATTTAGCACTGTTTTCTGACCATTTTAAATCCTGGGTTTGTTCGTGGACCTGAAATCTCTAAAGCCAAGTTTGTTTGTGAGATTCCGTCCTCAGAGTTGGTTTGAAGTGGAGGCGTTGATTTACAATATATATTTATTTCAAAATACTTCTCATGAAACGTTGTTATTGCCTATGTGTGGTCTTAAGGGAAAAAATAATTAGTTCCATATTTCCCACTGGAAAAGAACTCTCTTTCTTTTTTATTTCTCACTTTCTCATCAGCAGCTAAAAAAATCAGTTATTTCCTCAGAACTATTACACCATTGGGTCTGCTCCATTAAGAAGTGATACACAGGGACTGTGTGTTTCTGTAGGCAATGTGCTAATTCTGGTCAAGCCTCCTTTCACATGTTCTTACCAAATGTGATGATACTGTGTGCTTGTTTTCTATGACCAGGTAAGAGGAACAAATGCAAACAAAAGCAAAAGACAAAATTCTGTCATGTCAAAACTGGAGAGAGCTGCAGTGCAAGAATACCTTTATTTCCTGGTTTGCATTCTTCCTTACTTACCTCCATTGTAAAAGAACCCAGAGTATTTTTGGCATATAATGTTTGCAGTAGCACGTAGGTCAAGATGAAGCAATAGACATATGTGGGAAGATGACATAGGTCATGAAGAGTACATAAACAAAAAAACCCTTAACATAAGCTTCTTTAGCATGCATAGAATATTGTATTTGAATCAAGCTTTGGAACAGCTAGAGACTTGTATTGAAAGAAAAGCGAATATTTGGTAAATCTGGGAAGAAGGACCTGTTCCTCCTACCACTGAACTCAGTCAAAGTCTGGAGATGCACACTTCATGTTATTCAATAAATTTAAGCTTTAATGTTACCTTTTCTTGCTTTTTGTCTACTCTTTCTTTGCTCCAGGGACACTTTGCATGTAAGCCACCTATTTTCTTACCTCTGGCACTAGGAGGTACCTACCCTGCATACAATAGGTCTCTGCAAAGCTTTGCCATACTAAAATACTTTGTCCATTTGAAAACACCACCTAGAGCTGTTTGAAACAGGAATAGATGATGTGATTATTAAAACCTGAGATTTTCACGTCTATTAAGGAGAATTTAGAGGGTAGAATCTAACAAAACTGTTCCTGCAGCTTTGCTAGTTGGAGAGACAAAGCCTGCATGGAGATGAGGCACTGGTGATGGGCAACTGGGCTGAGCAGCACTTGAGAAATGGAGCTGTCATTCTCTAGGATAGCTTCCCTTGCTTTCTTACAAACCTGTTTTGACCTTCCAAAAAGTCTAGATACTTTCTCCTGCAGTGATTACATTGTTTGATAGTGTTGATACCTATCACAGAAGTGGACAATCTTCCTCTTCCCCCATTGTCCTTCCAGTATGAGAGGAAAAAGAAAGGGCTCCAGGAGTTTCTTGGAATCTTGCTTGTGTAGGGCCATGATTCCCTCCCTTGCAACTGATACAGGCACATGAAATTATTGATAGGCTGACTGATGGTACTACTCTTCCTTGTGGGAAGCACTAACTCTCGTACTTCAGGAATTACAAAAACACATACACACACACACAGAGGGTTATCTATATGCAAGCATGTATGTCTGTATTTAAATGCACAAAGTTGGAGGGACAGTGAGTAGCCTCTACTCCTAGATATGTTTTTATGTGCATGTCTGAGGTTAAACCACAACATTTAGCACCATAAAGGAGATTTCTTGATTTTGAAAGAGAGAATTTACTGCTAAGAATTTTGATTCTTGTCTGCATTTGAAATGTGGCATAATTTCCCCCTCCCTTTATTTGTTTGAAGTGAGACAACACCACTGATGAAAAAATCCATATTATAGTGGTCTCTTGGGGGGGGGG